>JAQZBX010033973.1:11299-25267 GCA_029593785.1 Cabassous unicinctus
AGAGAATGAGAAGACAACAGTGGGTAAGAGTAGTTCTCTCTTTCCTTACATTTTCCCCTACCATTTTGAAGATGTAAATCCAGACCAAAACAATTGTGCAAAATTTCTAGAACTCTGAGAGTATTTCTATCTATTCCATGTTCTCTACAAAGGGTAAATTGATCTTTCTACAGGGCATGAGGCATGTGCATAGAAAGAAATACATGCTTTTTTTGTGAAATGAGAATAAATTGCTTAATGATCCCTAAAGTCAATTTTTGCTGAGGACACTGACAACTGTCAGCCCTTGGGGTCTTCACACCTTGGTGGTGGTCAGAGGAAGCAGGAAGGTATACTTGGAACAAGAACCCCCAGATTTTTTGCTCCATCAGCCCTAACCTTAATATCCCTTCCCAAATCTCATCTCACCTCTTGAGACCCTATGCAGAACCTTCTTTAATGAAAGCAGCATCACCTACCTCCATGGAGGCAGCTAAAATAGTCCTCCCCACCTCTCCCAAGTCATTATCTATTCCCTTCTCCTGTTTTAAAATCCTTCATACACTTATGTCTGACTGAACTTACACATTCACTCTATGTGTTTAGTATCTGTCTCTACAAGCAGAATATAAACTACACGAAGCAAAGGACTTCTCTTGTTTACCTCTAATCATCCAAGTCCATAGAAGTGGCTCATAGATATTTATTAAATGAATGAGTGATTCGCAACATCATGCAAGTCTTTCTTTGTGGAGCCAATTCTTTGCAATGTTCTACATGTACAAGTCAGAGCTTTTAAACACTACTTTCCCATAATAGGTGTTAAGATGAATCAGCCCAGTTAATTCCTGATTTTGAAAATGGATTAAATGAAAAATAGATAATGAAGGATTTCATTAATATGTTTCCATGGTCCTTTAAATATATGTATACTGCTGGTAGCAATGACTACCAAACACATTCTGATTTCCCCCAAATGATTACTTTTGCCACTATTTTTATTAAATGAAATTACATTGATTTAAATCAAGCAAATATTAAATTAAGTGTCCATTGGATGCCAGGCACTGTGCTAAGTCCTTGGAATACAAAGGTGAAGAAGATATTCTAATGGTTCCTGCCCTCCTAGCTTACCATCTAAATGTAAATAAATATTTCATTACCAAAATAGCATGCAATGAGGAGAGAGCAAACATGAAAAACAAAGACAAACTGTTCCACATCTATAATAACTAGCTGTACTACTTTTTTGATGAGCAATAAAAAATCTTGGGTAGGAAATTTTTAAAATGCTGATTAAAAACCCATAATGTCTGGAGTACTCTCTGTATCCTTGTAAGAATATACTTGTGCATCGAGAAGCATCAAGCATTTTTAATAAGATAATTTTCAAAACAAAAGATCTTGTCTTTTATTGTGTTGAAACTATTTTAGAAAGAAAATTTAGTTTGACTCAGTTTCCTTTGTGAAATTATAATTATTCTTCCTCTTTTATAAGATTGTAATCAGAGACAAATGAGATTGCTTTAGAAAATGCTTCAAAGCTACAAATGCTGTGCCTATCTCATAGTTTTGTGAATATTTCATGAGCTAAATATGCAATTGCTTAACATGTAGTGGCAAGCACTTAGTAGGCGGATATGATACAGCTATCATTATAACATAGGTGAAAAATAGAAAGGCAAAGACTTTATATAGAAGAGTTTGAGAAAAATATTTGCAAGAAACACAGTTTGAAATTGAGGACTGGAGTGATTGCTTTTTTCTGAATTTTGACGCAGATGTAATTATATGCAGTACCAACAGTTCTCATTACCAATGTTTGAAACTAATGCTTGCCTTCACGTTCCTACTTTGTCTTTCTCGGTGACACTTGCTGGGTCATAGAAAGGTGAAAAGAAACCTTAAAGGCTACGCAGCAAATTGCAAATAGGAGGTTGGGATGTCTTTCATTACATATTATTTATTAACATTGGTTTCTCTGAAATCGTTTGGAACCATACAAAATCACCTCAGACTGCCTTTATGACTATTAAAGGCGGAATGGAAGACATTAGAGGTGATTTTCACTTTTCAAGTAAATTCTCCTTTTTACAAACTTTGGAATCAGAATGTAACATGAAAGTATATATTAAATAAATATAGAACCCTTTGCAGGAATTATCAAAAAGAAAACAAAATGTGAAAGTTTGAGCAAGCTATGAGCATCGAGAATATCATTTGTTACTCAGTAGTCTTTCACTTGAATTCAGCTGTGAATAGTGTTCATTGTCTGTTGAAATAACATCTCCCTTAAAATGTTCTTTTATTATGTTAGTTAATGAAACCGCCCAGTGAAATATTACATCTTCTTTTTAGCAATGAAAGTCATCTTGTCCTTGTTAAAAATTTTACCACTGAGCCACTTTTTTTCTCATTTAAACAAAGTGCTAATTTTACTGGTGTTTGTAACAGGGACTAGGAAACATGGTAAGGTATAGGTTTTGTTCAATATGAAACAGTTTCCTGGAAACACCACTTACATAGATTTCAATGTGAATGATACCCCTGGAGTGGTGTCATCAGCTGGTTCTGCTACTTCTGAGAGGCAATACAAGGGAGTGGTTAAATGCCCACAGGGATCTGACTGCCTGAACTCGAATTCTGGTTGTCCTTATGTGCTCTATGCTTCATTTGCCTCCACTGTCAAACACCCTGTGCCTATCACTTTATTGCTAGTAATATGGTATCCTGTTCATTGTATACCTCACGCTTAGCATACAGTAGATATTCAATTATTATTTTCAAAATTCATTAAAAAAATAAAAATAAGTGCCTGCTTATTTCATGAAGTAAATGGCAATGAAACCTAACATAAATTGCATGGAAAACTTAACCTAATAAGATCTGGTTTGCCATCTTGACCTGTTGTTGTGAGACTAGTAAGATAAGTATTAAAGAATATAACTTTCAAAGTGCTCTGAGAAAGTAAATTCTATTTTTATCTGCTAGATTGTTATTAAGACTGTAGATTTTCTTTTGTTTCAACTTTTCATTGTTGTCATTTGCCTTTGGACAATTTTCTGGGCAGATAAAATCAGGGACAAGGTTAAAAGTAAAATCTAGGAGTTTGACCTCACAGGAGAAAATCCAATATAGGTAAACCTATTTCAGTTAATTCTTAAGGGATGAGTGAGGAATTTTTCATGATGGGGAGCTGCATCCATTATTTCTAGCCTCCATTATTAAAAAACAAAAAAATCACCACAAATCAAACTCCAAATATATTGGCTGGAAATACAGAGTTTAAATTTTTTTAAGGAAATCTCAGTAGAGGGCCACATGAATCACAGATAGCAAAACTCCTTTATTTTTTTTAAGACACAACTTTTGTTTTCACAAAGGTTCTGACATGTTGGATGGAGTTTTACTTACCATCAATAACATTAGTAACATCTAACATTTATATATCTACTATCTGGCTGATAATATTCTATGCCACTAAACATATTTTGTCTCATTTATTTCCAACAGCGCTATGTCTTAGATAACTTTATTACTTCATTTTAAAAATGAGGAAATAGAAACACAAAAAAGATGAGTGACTTGACCAGGGTTAAATAACTGGGTTGGGATTGGAATCCAGGCAATTCGGCTTTGAAATCACCAGACAACTTAAATATTTTCAAAATCCATACTTAAACTTCCTATTCTCTGATCACCCCTGCCCTTCCTTCTAACTCAATTCTTTAATATACCCTTCTCTGGCTGTTCTACCTTATTAAGACCTTCACCAACTTGACCCTTGCATTCTTTTTTCCTATCCAACAACTGAATTCATTTCCTTCTTCATTCAACTTAGATTCTATGGTCTATTATTAAAATAACTTCATTTCATTTTAAGCCCTCTCTTCTCCCTCACCGCTCTCTTTCTTCATTACCCTCATCTGACTAAACTGTAATTCAAATTAAACACAATTATCTGCCTACTCTTTGCATATTCTCAGCAGCTGAGCATTGCTCAAGAAAAGTTCAAAACTTCTTACCTGCTATTTGTTTTAAATTCATGATCAGGTCTTAAATATACACTTTATTTGGTCACAAAATTTTACTACACCTTTCTAGTATGTTTTCTTTCCCACTCTCATAAATGATCATTACTATCTACCTATAAGGATGTTCACTGTTTCATTGTTTCTAATAGGAAAAGACTGGAAAAAAGTCTAAATGTCCAGAACTATTGCATTAGTTGAATAATGTGTTGTATATCCATACAATGGAACACCTTCAGTGTTAATGATGTTGTAGAAGAATACTTAATGGAAAGAACAATTAGTCATAATTATTGTTAAATAGAAAGGCAAGTTACAAAAACAATATGCGTCATCCAATTATATAAAACACATAGGAAGAAGACTGAAAATTAGTAGTGTATTTCTCTGTATGGCTCGCTTAGAAATTTTTCTTTTATTTTTATCTATATATTTTCTAAGTTGAACAAGATATTGTAGTTACAGTTATTTTTAAGTCAGCAATAATGTCATTTTCTTCTTCTCTCTTCTCCCTGTTGACTTCTCTTCTCCCTCTTCACTCATGACCTTGGTTTGTATTTCATTGAGAAAATAAATAATAACTTCCTTTTTTGCTCTCATTCTATCTCCTACCTGCTCTTCTACATACTGTCTCTGCTATCTCTTGGGTTCTTATAAAATACAAAACCCTTGCTTGTTTCAAAGGACAACCTCACTACTGATGCTCTGAATCCTTTACACATTTATAAATATTTGCAATTTATTAAACCTTCTGTCAATGACTAGGCTCTCTCTCCTTTCCCTTGAATTATCGTTTTCTTTCCCTTTTCTACAAAAGTGTATATAACACTGTGGCTCATGATGGGCTCTGGAGATAGCCTGCCTTGGCTATCTACTTCTAGAACAATTAACTGAATTTCTAGCTTTGTTGAGTAACAAACTGAACTTCTCTAAATTTCAGTTTTTCCATCTTTAAAAATGAACCTACTTATAATATGTACACATAAGATGCAATTAGGGTGACATTAATTAATGCCTGTTAAATTCTTAGAACAGTGTCTAGGGCGTAGGCTGTGGTCAATAAATGTTAGCTATCTTATTTTTATTATTATTAGATCATTGCATGAATTTACAAATGTTTTTTAATCCCCTTTTCGGTGGAAAAGCTCTCCCTTGTAATCTCTCTGCTCTTGCTTCATTTTCCCATTCCATGTTCACAGAAAGACTTCTTGAGCCCATTACCATGGTCTCTACTTCTACACTCTTCTAGTTAGGTCAGCTCACTCCCGTCACCACTCAGGGAGGCTATTCTTCCCTATACCACTGAGGACCTTGACGTCAGCAAAGGTGGTGGCCGCTGCTCTTTCTCATCTTTACTTAGTGCATTTGACACAGTTGACCACGTCTTCCTTCTGGAAACACTGTCTTCTCGTAGCTCCACTACCCCTCCTGGCTGTTCCTTTGAAGTTCTCCAAGGCTTGAGCTCTGTGTTGGTGTGCCCCATGCTCTATAGTCAGTGTCCTCCTTTATCTACACATGCTCTTAGAATCTGGGGAGAAGTGTATATAAAAATCGCTCTATTTTAAAATCTCCTGTTTATATGACTTAGTTTTTCCCACAAGATAAAAATCCTCTAAAATATGATTGCCGTCCCACTTCTCCAGCTTCTCACTCTCCACCTCACACTTGTCCTCATCTCATTGGCTTTCTTTCCGTTAATGGGCCACAGCCTTGGCTGCCTAGCAGTTCAGAATCTCCTTCCTCAGTCTTCCTGACTTGCTGACTTCATGCATCCTTCCAGTCACAGATCAAATACCACTTCTCAGGGAAGCTCTGCCACACCCCTAGACTAAGTTAGTGCCACTCATATGTCCCCTAACACCTGTTCCTCTTGTTTATAGCCCTCAGTACAACTGTATTTCCTTCTGTCTTCCTCAGTATTTAAGTTCTAAGGGGTCAGAGTCCAAACATGTCTTATTCAGCAACAAAATCTTTTTGGCGTGCATGACACCTGCCACTTCATAATTGCCCAATACTGCTATATGAATTAAGATCGCATTGGGATCACAAGTAATAATATATCTGACACATTTGAATTAGCCTTGGTGTGAAGAACTATGAATTTTGGGGGCACAGAGAAGCTTCTGTCTGGCTTATGGACTGTGTGGATTTTAGTGCCTTTGACAAGATAGGAAATATGGAAAGGGGCAAATGTGGAAACCTAGTAAGTTTCCATGGTGATAACTAGAATATCAATACTTGGGTTCTTATGTCCTTTCTTGATAATGACTCCATTTGATTAAGAGCCAGCATCACAATTATTCTACAGAGGCAAAGAAGAAAAAAATTGTCATTTGCTTTATGTATTAATTTCAAAATGTTCTCTGGATTGCTAGGGTGTCCGCTGCAAAGTAGTAAGGAAGTTGCATGAAAATATCTTTCCTCTAACCATGTTCTTCTAGACTTCCTAAAAGAGGGATCATCAGAAGGCCAGGGGGAATATTTGTCTTCTTGGAGAGATGGGAATCTTTATTTTTAGGTTGAAACTATCCCTTCCTTGTTAGTCTCCTTAGGACTGAGAAAAAAATGGCATTTCATTTGTTTCCTCTTCTAAGCAATTGGGGCTCCTTATCAGTCAGAGTTACAGAAGGAAAAAGGAAACAGTAGAATATATGTGTGTGTGTAATTTATTATATATATTTCATATACATACATACATACATTAAGAGATTTATCACAAGGAATTGACTTGTGTGATTGTGGGGTCTGGAATTTGCAGAGCAAGCCAGCAGGATGCAAACTGTTGGGCAGGAGCTGATGCTACTGTCCCCAAGCAGAATTCCCTCTTCTTCAGGGAAACCTCAGTTTTTGCTCTCAAGGCCCTTCAACTGATTGGATGAGCCCACTCAGATTATTGAGGACAATCTGCTTTACTTAAAGTCAACTGACTGTAGAAGTTAACCACATCTACAAAATACCTTCATAGCGACACCTAGATGAGTATTTAATTGAATAACTGAATACTATGGCCTAGTCAAATTGACACATGAAATGAACTGACCTAGGCTCTCTCACCTATTCTAACTATGGAAACAACTCAGGCTCAACTTCAATTTGAACTTTGTGAAGCCACAAAGCTGGCATACACTCATGATGCTGCTGAGGTATGGGAAAAATAGGGAAGATTTTAGTAAAGTTACTGAGGTAGTGTCTGGGAGTAATTTGCATTCCCATCACCTAGACTGGCAAAGGTAGCAGCGTTAACAGCGGGTGGAGAATATTTCCATTTAGGTAGTCAAGATTAAGCCATTTTGAAGGCATCGCTAGAACACTGCCTATTAGGGCATGAGGATCCAGGAGGAAGAAGCGGAGGTGGGTGACACATTGGGTAAGAGGAAGGTGAGGCTATACCTGGGAAGTAGGTTGCAAACCCCCACCCCCACTCATACAGTATTCAAAGAACAACTAGAGCCTCTTCAACAAAGCCAGCATTTAAACACAACTGCACATCTTTTCATGAGTCTTTTAGCTATTTGTATTTTCACTTTGGAAAAATGTCTGTTCAATTATTTTTCCCATTTTTTAATGGGGTTGCTTGTCATTTGGTCGTTAAGTTGTATGATCTCTTTAAATAACATGGAGATCAATCCTTTATCAGACACATGGTATCCGAAGATTTTTTCTTTCCCAATGAATAGGCTGCCTTTTTCTTTCTTGACAAATTCATTTGAAGAACAAAAGTATTTAATTTTGAAGCAGTTCCATTTATCCATTTTTTCTCTTGTTGCTCATGCTTTGGGTGTAAGGTCCAAAAAATCACCACCAAGCACAAGATCTTGAAGATGTTTCCCTACATTTTCTAAGAGTTTTATGGTTCTGGTCTTTATTTTTAGGGTCTTGATATATTTTAAATTAATTTTATATAAGGTGTGAGATAAGGATTCTCTTTCTTTCTTTTAGATATGGGGATCCATTTTTCCCAACACCATTTATTGAATAGGTTGTTCTGACCCATCTAAGTGGGTTTGATAGCCTTGTCAAAAATCATCTGACCATAGATATGAGGGTCTATTTCTGTACTCTTGATTCAACTCTATTGGTCAATCTATCTATCTTGTTGCTGTACCATGCTGTTTTTACCACTGTAGATAGATGATAGGCATTAAAGTCTGGAAGTGAGAGTCCTCCAAATTCATTCTTCTTTTTAAAGATATTTTTGGCTATTCGGGCTTACCCTTCCAGATAAATTTGATAATTGGCTTTTCCAAGTCTACAAAGAAGCACATTGGAATTTTTATCAGGATTGCATTAAATCTGTAGATCAGTTTGGATAGAATTGACATCCTAACGATATTTAGTCTCCCAACCCATGAACACAGAATATCCTTCCATTTATTTAGATCACCATTGGTTTCTTTTAGCAATGTTTTATAGTTTTCTGAATATAGGTCTGTTATGTCCTTGGTTAAATTTATTCCTAAATATTTGATTCTTTTAGTTACTATTGTAAATGGAATTTTTTCTGACTTCCTCCTCAGATTGCTCAATAGTAGTGTATAGAAATGCTATTGATTTTTGCATATTAATCTTGTATCCTGCTACATTGCTGAAATTGACACAGTGTTAATAATTTTGCTGTGGATTTTTTGGGATTTTCTAAGTATAGAATCATATCACCAGTGAATAATGAAAATTTATTTCTTCCTTTCCTATTTGGGTGGCTTCTATTTCTTTTTCTTACCTAATTGCTCTAGAACAATAATGAATAACAGTGGTGACAATGGGCATCCTTGTCTTCTTCCTGATCTCAGTGGGACAGCTTTCAATCTTTCACAATTAAGTACAATGTTTTTAATATATGCATTTTATCATATTGAGAAAGCTTCCTTCTATTCCTATCTTTCAGAGTGTTTTTATCTATTTTGTCACCTTTTCTGCAGCAATTAAAATGTTCATGTGATTTTTCTTCTTCAGTTTATTAATGTGTATTATACTGATTGATTTTCTTATTTTGAACCACCCTTGCATACCTGATATAAAGCCCTCTTGATCATGATGTATAATTTTTTAAATGTTTTTTTGGATTTGGTTAGCAAATATTTTGTTGAGGATTTTTGCATGCATATTCTTAAAGAAATTGGTCTGTAATTTTCTTTTTTCATAATATCTTTATTTGGCTTTAGTATTAGGGTGATGTTAGATTCATAAAATGAGTTTGGTAGCATTCCTTCCTGTTCAGTTTTTTGGAGGAATTTGAGCAAGATTGGTATTAGATTGCCTTTGAATGATTGGTAGAATTCACCTGTGAGGTTATCTGGTCCTGAACTTTTCATTTTGGGGAGGTTTTTGATGACTGTTTCAATTTCTTTACTTGTGATTCATTTGTTGAGGTCTTCTATTTTTCTAGGGTCAGAATGCTTTGTTCATGTGCTTCCAGAAATTTTTCCATTTCATCAATGTTGTCTAGTTTGTTGGCATACAGTTGTTCATAGTGTCCTCTTATGACCTCTTTTATTTCTGCTGGGTCAGTGGTAATGTCACTCTTCTCATTTCTAATTTTGTTTATTTGCATCTTCTCTTCAACATCACTAGCTATTAGGCAATGCAGATCAAAACTACAATGAGGTATCATCTCACGCCAAAGAATGGCCATTATTAAAAGAACAGAAAACTAAAAGTGCTGAACAGGATGTGGAGAAATAGATACACTACTTCACTGTTGGTGGGAATGTAAAATGGTGCAACCTCTGTGGAAGATGATCTGGTGGTTCCTCAGGAAACTAAATACAGAACTGTAATATGATCCAGCAAATCTGCTCCTAGGAATATATCCAGAAGGACTAAAATCAAGGACACAAACAGATATTTGCACACTGATGTTCATAGTGGCATTGTTCACAATTGCTAAAAGATGGAAATAACCTAAGAGTTCCTCAGGTAATGAATGGATAAATAAGATGTGGTATATTCATATGATGGAATATTTCTAAGCTATTGGGGAAGCACATGACAACATGGAGGAAACTTGAGGCTGTTATGTTGAGTGAAATAAGCCAGACACAAAAGGATGAGTATTATATTTATTGTTTCACTGATATGAATTAAATATAATGAGTAGACTTATAGAGTTGGACTATGAAGTGTAGGTTGGTGGGAGATGGAATGTGGGATGAGAAGGGGGAGACAATGTTGGATGTTTGTAGAATGTTTAATAGGACCAAATGTAAATATGTGGTAAGAGTTGGACTTCATGGTAACACATTATAATGAATTTAACAAGCACTGTTGATTTATAGATGTGATTGTGGCTGAAATGAGTAGTCTAGGAAGATTAATGCTAGTTGGAGGACAGCTGGAGGATAATATTGGGAATGTATAACAATGATTTTGGAAGTAGATTAGGATTGTGGTTAATAATATAAATACAGTAATGGTATTCTACTACAGAGTGTTAAGAATGTGGTGATAAGTGGGAAAATATAACTAATGTAATTTATGGACTATAGTTAACAACTAACAGTGTAATGTTTTTGTAGCAAAAGCAAAGTTGATGCTATATTAATTCTAAAGGTAAAAAAAGAATATGGGGTTTGGTTTTGTGAGATATGAATACGATTAAGCAATTTTTTTCTCTTCTTCATTTTTTTCATTACTAAGGAGACTTTGACTATGTTATTTAACTAATCTGTGTTTATCTGTGCATCTTTCTGAACACTTGAGGAACAACTGAGTTAGTAGTTGCAATTATATGAGATAAAAGTGCCTGAAAAAGAACTTTTTAGGAGTAATGTTTCCATAACTTGTTGAGCTGCCTTATTCTATTATTTTTGTCTTTGTGAATTTGAAATAAAGTTGTTTAAAAAAAAAAAGGAGTTTCTGGAAAATGGCACTGAGGTGGGTAGGCAGTCTGACCCTCTCACAACAAAGGAGTGGAGAGAGAGCAGAGACCTATCTGAAGGAGCTGCTTTGGATATATATAGAATGGGAAGGTGCTCTGAGTCATCTAGGAGCATACTGGAAAGATAGAGAAGCCAAAGGAAAACCGTGAGTTGCTTGCCCCTGTGGCTGGAAGCAGCACATATATCCCACCCTCAGGGCAAATAGCCTAGGTAGAGTATGAGGGGGCTTTCCCTGGGAGGAAGAGGGGGTCTGGGAGGGTGGAGAGTAGTTTCTTTGTGGTAAGTTTGGCCAGCTGAGCCCCCTTTGAATCTCAGAAGGGACCACAACCTGATGGGGAGAAAGGATGGGGGATCTCCTCAGGCAGGCTGTTATACCCAGCCACCAGGGTAAAAGAGAGAAATTAGATTAGAGAGGGGACAGGGGCAGACAAGTGCCTGATCAGCAGGACTCTGGATAACTGCTAGGAATCTAACCTGCCAGGGTGAAAGAGAGCAGATAGCTTTCTGAAAGGCTAACTAACCTAAGGAGACAGTTTAGCTCAGTGGAGAAAATCCTGCCTTGCATATATGAGGTCCCTGGTTTGATTCCTGGCTCTTCTTAGAGAAGTGATCCACTGGGTTATCAGGCATCCAGCTGATAACATACTTTATGACTGGGAACATATAGACATTCTTTTTGTATTATCTTTTCTTGGGTCTCTTATTATTATTATTTTTAAAGTTCCTTTTTCCACCCTTATTTTACTTGCTAAAACCAGGTTCAAAACCTGCAGAGGGCAGGTTGCAGGGTGATTGGTTAACAAATACCGGCAGCCTGAGAAGCTCCTTAGAGAGGGAAGGCTGTTTTTCCTTGTTTTGTTTGGTTTGGTTTGGTTTTTCTTTCTTTCTCCTTTTCTTTTTATTAGTTGCTTCTGTCTTGTTTCTTATTTGTTGTGTTTCCCCTTTCTTTGTTTCCCTTTTTTTTCTTTTAGTGATTTTTTCTACCTATGCCATTTCCTTTCTTTCCTTCATTTTAATATCTTCAGCTTTCTGTTGTTGTTCTTTCATTCCACCTCTTTTTGTTTGGTCTTCAAATTTTCCTTGTTTTATGTTTCTCTCTCTTTTTCTCTGTTTTCTTCTTTTTTTACTTGTTTTACTTTTTCTTTTTTTTTCCTTCTCCTCTCATCATTCTGGCCTGTTAATTCATTCTATATGTTTTTCTCTATTTTGATTCTCATTTCATTGTTTCTATTCCACTTTTGTTTTCTTATTGTACTTCTTACTCATGATAATTCTTCATTTTCGTAGGTCTTATATGGTTCCTTTTCTACCTTTTACTATTATTATTAGTATTATCCTTTGTCTCTTCTTACCTCTTTCCCTTTCTCTGGCCCTAATCTTTTTCTTTCAAGGGAACATAGACAACAGCAAGGAAATAGAATAAGAGGAACAAAGTGTCAAAGAGAAAATTTACCACACAAACAAAAACAGCAACTAAATAAAACCCCAGAGTAGAGGGAGAAAATAATCCACTAAATAAATCCATCAAGATAAAGAGATGCCTAAACACCAACAAAAATTTATAAACCATATTAAGAAACAGGAAGACATGGCCCAGACCAATGAACATACTAAAAACCAGAAGGAGATGCAGAACATCGAACAACTAATCAGAGCTGTCCAAACAAATAACATGATGCAACTTGATGAAGTGAAGGAGGAGATTAAGGATGTTAAGAAGACACTGGGAGAACATACTGAAGAAATTGTAAACATACATAAAAAGATAACAGATATGATGGTGATGAAAGGCACAATCTAAGAAATAAAAAATATACTGGAAGCACATAACAGCAGATTTGAACAGAGGAAAGGATTAGTGATGTGGAAGATAGTATATCTGAAATCAAACAGATAGTAGGACAGATAGATAAAAGGATAGAAAAAATCCAGCAGGGACTTAGGGATTTGAACGACAACATAAATTGCACAAACATATGCATTATAGGCATCCCAGAGGGAGAAGAGAAGGGAAAGGGGACAGAAGGTGTGTAGGAGAAAATAATGGCTGAAAATTTACCAAGCCTATTGAGGGACATGTATGTACATGTCCAGGAAGCACAGTGCACCCCAAACAGTATAAATCCCACAGGACCACATGAAGACATACACTTGTCAAATTGTCCAATGCTCAAGACAAAGAGAGAATACTGAAAGCAGCAAGAGAAAAGAGGTCCATCACATACAAGAGAAGCTTGATAAGATTAAGTGCTGATTTCTCATCTGAAACCATGGAGGCAAGAAAGCAGTGGTAGGACATAGTTAAGGTGCTAAAAGAAAAATCTTCCAGCCAAGAATTCTCTATCCAGAAAAGCTAGCATTCAAAACTGAGAGAGAATTCAATATATTCACAGATAAACCAGAATTAAGTGAGTATGCCAAATAAGGAACCTGCCCTTCAAGAAATACTAAAGGGAGTTCTGCAGGTTGAAAGGAAAAAAGGAGAAAGAAAGTTGGAGGAGAGTGTAAGAAAAAATTTTTTAAAAAAAGAGAAATAAAAACAATATGTGACACACATAAACTGAAAGAAAATATGGCTAATGTAAGTAATTCCTTGACAGTAATAACATTAAATGCTAATGATTTAAACTTTCCAGTCAAGAAACACAGATTGGCAGAATGGATGAGGAAATATGACCCATCTATATGCTGTCTACAAGAAATCCACCTTAGACCCAGGGACACAAGAAGCCTCAAAGTGAATGGTTGGGAAACAATTTTGCATGCATACAATAACAAAAAAAGGATGGGAGTAGCTATACTAATATTGGACAAAATAGACTTTAAATGCAAAACTATTGTAAGAAACAAAGAAAGCCACTATATATTAATAAAAGGGATAATCTATCAAGAAGAAAGAACAATCATAAACATTTATGAACCTAACCAGGGCACCTCAAAATACATGAGGTAAATGTTGGAAAAACTAAGTGGAGAAATAGATGCCTCTACAATTATAGTGGAGGACTTCAATATACTATTATCACCATTAGACAGAACATCTTGACAGAGAATCAATAAAGAAACAAAGACCTTGAATA
>JAQZBX010033974.1:0-25174 GCA_029593785.1 Cabassous unicinctus
CAGCTAGGTAAATCAATTTCCTCAGCAAATTTGCCACTCCCCTTTGCCTAGTGCTGAATCAAGCCAGTTATTTTGTACCCCAAAGCTGCAATAGGTTCCAGGCAGCCAAATCCACAGAAAGGAAACCCCTCCCAACCCTTCACCAGAACCCTCCCACTCTCAGAGAATGCTCCCTCTCACTGGATTGCCAGCAGAGTCACAGCTCAAACCAACCTTTTTCCCTGAGGGTGGGGCTCAGCCATCTGTGTTAACCTCCATGGGCAGGGTTAAAACTCCTGAATCTCTACTGAGCAATCCACACCATCAAGCTGCCTCCAGATAGATGTCTCAAGCTTCTCGCTCAGTGCACCCACAGCACAGACACCCAAGCAGGACCCTGTCCACAATCAGCCATCCATGCCTTCACTATATATCTTTTATTTTCTGTTGTTCTTTCATTTCATCTCTTTTATCTGGTTTCCAATTTTTCTTCTTTGTATTTCTCCCTCTCCTTTTTTCTGCATTTACTTTCTCTCTTTTCTCTTTTCTTTTCCACTCTTCTTGCCATTCCAGCCTTTTAATTCATTCTATTTTTTTTTTGTATTCTGCTTCTTGTTTCATTTCTATTCCACTTTTCAAATCTTATTCCCCTGTGCTTCTTACTTGTGTTAATTTTTCAATTTCCCAGGTCTTGTATTGTTGCTCTTCTAATTTTTACTATCATTATTACTATTATTCTTTTGGTCTTCCTATCTCTTTCCTTTTCTCTGGTTCTATTTTTTTTTCTTTCAAACGAACATAGAACAATCTCTCTCACACACAAAAAAATGGCTGAGTGGGAGCAAGACGGCCTGAGTGAACTGTTTCAGGAAACCACAGAGCAGGAGGCTCCTGGTCATCAATAAGGAGGGAGCGGGGCAAAGAGATAAATTCCTCAAGTTGCTTCTGGTGTGTGTCTTGGTTGCTGTGTTTCCTCTTCCTTGATTTCCTCTTTTCTCTGTATGTCAATTTTGTCTACCAATGCTATCTCTTTTCCTTCCATCATTTTTCTATCTTCTGCTTTCTGTTGTTGTTCTTGTACTCCATCTCTCTTTGTTTAGTCCTCAATTTTTCTGGTTTTTATTTCTATCTTGTCTATCCTGTTTTCTTTTATTAACGTTTTTCTTTCTGTCTTTTCTTTTTTCTTTCTTTCTCTCTTCATCATTCTGGCCTTTTCATTCATTCTATATATTTTTCTCTATTCAGTTTCCCATTTCATTGTTGACACTCCATTATTTTATTCCTATTGCTCTACTTTGCTTACATGAGTTAAACATTCATTTTCCAAGGTCTTATACAGTTCCTTTTCTAATGATTATTATTATTACCATTATGATTTTTTTTTCCTATGCATTTTGCTTTCTCTGGCCCTAATTTTTTCCATCAAAGGAACATAGACAACAGCAAGGAAATAGAGTAAGAGGAACAAAGGGTCAAAGAGAAAACATAACACTCACAAAAAGAGCAAATAAATAAAACCCTAGAGCAAAGAGAGAAGCTAATCAACTGAATAAACCTATCAAGATAAAAAGATGACCAGACCACAATAAAAAAAATTGCAAACCATACTAAAAACCAGGAAGACATGGTTCAGTCCAATGAACAAACTAAAAACCAAGAAGAGATGCAAAACATCAAACAACTGAGCAAAGATGTCCAAACAAATATCACGGACCAACTAGAAGTAGAAGAAGAAATTAAGGATATTAAGAAGATACAGAGAGAACATAATGAAGAAATAATAAACATATATAAAAAGATAACAGATAAGATGGTGATGAATGGCACAATTCAAGAAATCAAAAATACATTGGATGCACATGACAGCAGATTTGAACAGGGAGAGGAAAGAATTAGTCATGTGGAAGATAATACATCTGAAATTAAACAGATAGTAGAATAGATAAATAAAAAGAAAAAATCCATAAGGGAATTAAGGATTTAAACAACACAAAGTGCCCAAACTATGCATTATAGGCATCCCAGAGGGAGAAAAAAAGGGAAAGGTAACAGAAGGAGTGTAGGAGGAAATATTGGCTGAAAACTTCTCTACTCAATTGATTGAGATGCATGTACATGTCCAGGAAGCACAGCACACCCCCAAAAGTATAAATCTCAACAGGCTTATGCCAAGACACATACTTGTCAAACTGTCCAATGCTCAAGACAAAGAGAAAATACTGAAAGCAGCAAGAGAAAAGAGAACCATCACATACAAGGGAAGCTCAATAAGAATAAGTGCTAAATTCTCATCTGAAACAATGGAGGCAAGAAGGAAGCAGTATGACATAGTTAATGTACTAAAAGGAAAAAAAAAATCCAGGCAAGAATACTCTATCCAGCAAAGCCGGCATGCAAAATTAATGAAAAGTTCAAAATATTCACAGATAAAGAGAAATTAAGTGAGTATGTCAATAAGAAACCTACCTTTCAAGAAATACTAAAGGGAGTTCTGCAGGTTGAAAGGAAAAAACAGGAGAGAGAGAGTTGGAAGATAGTGAAAGAACAACTAAAAAGGCAAAAAGAGAAATAAAAACAACATGACATACATAAACCCCAAGAAAATGTAGCTAATGTAAGCAATTCATTGAAAGTAATAATACTGAATGTTAATGGATTAAACTTACCAGTCAAGAGATAGAGATTATTGGCAGAATGGATAAGGAAATATGACCCATCTATGTGCTGCCTACAAGAAACCCACCTTTGACCCAAAGATTAAAAGAGGCTGAAAGTGAATGGCTGAAAACAATCTTACAAGCACACAATAACCAAACATGGGTGGGAGTAGTGATAATAATATTGCACAAAATAGACTTTAAATGCAATACTATTGTAAGGGATAAAGATGGACACTATATATAAGTAAAAGGGGTAATTTTTAAAGAATGATCATAAACATTTATGCAACTAAGCAAGGCACCTCAGAATACATGAGGCAAATACTGGAATAACTAAGTGGAGAAATAGATACCTCTACAATTATAGTGGGGCATGTTAATATGCTATTATCACCATTAGACAGAACACCTTGACCGAGATTCAATAAAGAAACAAAGACTGAAAAATATGTTAGAGGAACTGGATCTAATAAACATATACAGAACACTACACTCAAATAGAGTGGGATGTACATTCTTCTTGAGTGCACATGGATCATTCTCCAAGATAGACCACATGCTAGGCCGCAGAAAATTCTCAAAGAATTCAGAAAGATTGAGATTATACAAAATAAATTCTCTGACCACTATGGAATGAAGCTGGCAATCAGTAAGGGGCAGAGAAGCAGATTAGGCACAAGGATATGGAAGTTAAACAACACAGTCTTAGACAAACAATGGGTCAATGAAGAAATCTCAAAAGGAATATGTAACTACCTACAAACAAATGAAAATTGCAACACAAAATATCAAAACCTATGGAATGCAGCAAAAGCTCTACTGAGAGGAAATTCAAAGCCATAAACGCATATATCAGAAAAGAAGAAAGAGTTAAAATCAAAGACCTAACTGCACACATGGAGGAATTAGAAAAAGAACAACAAACTAACCCCAAAGGAAGTGGAAAGAAAGAAATAACAAAGATTAGATCAGAACTAAATGAAATAGAGAATAAGAAAGCACTGGAAAAAAGAAACAAAACCAAAAGCTGGCTCTTTGAAAAGATCAATAAAATTGACAAAGCCTTAGCTAGACTAACAAAGAAAAAAAGAGAGCAGATGCAAATACACAAAATAAGAAATGAGGCTATCACCACTGGCCCCACAGAAATAAAGAGTATCATAAGAGTATACTTTGAAAAATTATATGCCAAAAAGAAGGAAAATTTAGAGGAAATGGACAAATTCCTAGAAACTCACAAGCAGCCTACATTGTTGAAAGAAGAAATTGACAAACTCAATAGACTAATCACAAGGAAAGAGACAGAATCAGTAATCAAAAACCTGTCAAATCAGAAGAGCACAGGACCAGATAGTTTCACAGGGGAATTCTACCAAACATTCTGGAAAGAACTAACATCAGTTCTGCTTAAACTCTTCCAAAAAACAGAAGTAGAAGGCACATTGCCTATACCCATTCTATGATGCCATCATTACCCTAATACCAAAGCCAAACAAAGATGTCACATGAAAGGAAAATTGCAGAGTAATTTCTCTAAAGAACCTAGATGCTAAAATCCTCAACAAAATACTTGCTAATCTTATTCAACAACACATCAAATGACTTATAAACCATGACCATGTGGGTTTCATCCCAGGTATGCAAGGATGTTCAACAAAAGAAAATCAATCAATGTAACACACCACATAAACAAATCAAAGAAAAAAATCACATGATCATCTCTATAGACACAGAAAGAGCATTCGACAAAATATAGCACCCTTTCCTGATATAAACAGAGCAAAAGCTAGGAATACAACATGATTTATCAACACGATAAAGGGTATATATGAAAAACGCACAGCTAACATCATAGACAATGGTGAAATCCTAAAAGCTTTTCATCTAAGATTGGGAACAAGACAAGGATGCCAACTATAACCCCTCGTAATTAACATTGTGTTAGAAGCATTTGCATGAGCACCGAGGCAAGAAAAGATGTAATAGGCATCCAAAATGGAAAGGAAAAAGTAAAAATTTCACTCTCTGCAGATGCCATGATCCTATACATAGAAAGCCCTGAGAAATCTACCACAAAGCTTCTAGAACTTATAAATGAGTTCAGTAAAGTCAGAGGCTATAAGATCAATGCACAAAAATCAGTAGCATTTCTGTACACTTATAATGAGCAATGTGAGGAGGAAATCAAGAAAAAAATTACAATTTACAATAGTAACTAAAAGAATCAAATACCTGGAAATAAATTTAACAAAAGATGTAAATGACTTATATACTGAAAACTACAAAACACTGCTAAAGAAAAATCAAAGAAGACTTAAATAAATGGAAGAAATTTCCCTGTTCATGGATAAGAAGACTAAACTCATTAAGATGTCTATCCTACCCAAAATAATCTAAGATTTAATGCAATTCCAATAAAAATCAATACAGCATTTTTTACTGAATTGGAAAAACTAACTATGAAATTTATTTTGAAGGCCAAGAGGCCTCAAATAGCCAAAGACATATTGAAAAAGAAAATGAAATTGGAAGAATCACACTACCTGACGTTAAAACATACTACAAAGCTACAGTGGTCAAAACTGCATGGTATTGGCACAAGGATAGACATACCAAGCAATGGAACTGAAATGAGAGTTCCAATATAGATCCATGCCTATAGAGTCATCTGATATTCAACAAGGCCACCAAGCCCACTCAACTGGGAGAGAATGGCCTCTTAAACAAATGGTGCTTGGAGACCTGGATATCCATATACAAAAGAATGAGAGAGAAACACCATCTCACATCTTATACAAAAATCAAGTCAAGATGGATTAAAGATCTAAATATAATAGTCAAGACTCTAAAGACCTTGGATGATAATGTAGGGAAACATCTACAGCACATTGTAATTCGAAATCATTTTATGAACTTCACACCCAAAGCAAAAATAGTGAAAGAAAAAATAGATAAATGAGATCTTAAAATTAAAAATTTTGCATCTCAGAGGAGGTTATCAAGAAAGTAAAGGGGCAGCCTACCTATTGGGAGAAAATATTTGTTAACCATCTATCTGATAGGAGCCTAATACCCTGCATATATGAAGAAATCTTACACTTCAAAAATAAAAAGTCAAGCAACCCATTTCAAAAATAGGCTAGCAACTTGAAATGACACTTTTCCAAGGAAGAAATACAAGTGGCTAAAAAGCATATGAAAAGACGCTCAATATCACTAGCTATTAGGGAAATCCAAATCAAAACTACAATGAGATACTATCTTACACCCATTAGGCTGACACTGGGGAATAAATGGAAGAAAATGTCACTCTACATATGGGACATATTAAAAAATATTTTTCATTATTTTTTAATATCCTAATCTTTTAATTTTATTTTATTCTTAGTTTTTAAAAATATTTTTGTATTTTATTTCTTATGTTTAAGCCTATCATTAATATTTCATTTTCCTATTAATTGTATTTGGCTATTTTATTGGCTTCATTTTTAAAGAAGCTTTGGATCACAGAAGGGTTACACCTGGGGCAGGGGTGGATCATTGGTGTGGGGTGTGAGTTACAGGGCATACATGAGAGGAAGTTCTCCTGGGCATACATATAAGGTATATAAATGTGTCAAATGTTCATGGGGCATTGTCACAGTGGGTGAAGATTCACACAATAATTGAGAGAATATTTAATTCCCATCCTGGAGAGCTCTGCCATGTTTTCTAATGGAGCAACAAGCACCCCCCAAGTGCAGGGATGATGACTGGTGAAGGAGCATGGTCCATTGATGGGCCCTTGATAATGATGACTATGCTTAGGAACATTTCCTCTTGAAATTGAAACCTAGTCTAGTGTTGTGGTATGGCTAAGATTTGCCTCCTGAGAGCCTCCTTGTTGCTCAAATGTGGCCTCTCTCTAACTACACTCAGCATATAAAAGCATTATATTTCCCCCAATGTGGGACAAGACTTCCAGGGATGAGCCTCCCTGGCATCAAGGGATTACTACCAAGCACCAACTAGCAATACAACTGAGAAAAGACCTCAAATAAAATGGGGAAAAGGTAAGAAAAATGAGTTTATATGGCTAAGAAAATTCAAAGTGAGTTGGAAGTCCATCCCAGAGGTAACACTTATGCACATCTCAGCAGGATCTCATAGACTGCCAAAGTGGATACTACCTGAAATAGTGGGGTTCCTGAGGACTCTGAAGACACCCAGGTCCTTTGGTCAGGGCAGATAACTCTGGAGTTTGGTGCCTTGCCAGTAGGCCTTACTTTGGTGTTCATGCTCCTGAGAGAGACAGAGTTGGACTCAGTTTTGGCTCCCTATACACAGCTCATCTGCCCCTTCTATTTAAACCTATACTTTGTACATGAGTTTGTAGATGTACATCCAAGAGGCTGCAGTCTTTGGACTGTCCAAGTGCCAGCTGAGCCCTGAGCCTCAGCAGAGTTGCAACTTCTACTCTCCAGTTCATTAGACTCACCCAGGACAACTAACAAGGAGGTGAGGATTGACAACCAGCCTACCAAGGAAATGAGAGAGCCTACAACTGCAAGCAAGAGAGTCCCATCCATCAGCTGTATGGGATCAAAACCACCTCTCAATTAGAGGTTGAGTGGACATCACCATCCCAGAAGCCTCAGAATGTGGAAATGAACTATGGACTAGAGTGGACTTATAGGTATTCTACTATAGACTTATTGTGATTTTAGCAATGGAAGAAATTACAACATTGATATGGAGGCAGTGGCCAAGGGAGTCTCTGGGGGCAAGGAGAGTGAAAAACAGGTGTAATATGGGGGCTTTTTCAGGGCTTTGGAATCAAGCTGAATGACATTGCAACAACAGATATGAGCCATTTTTTACTTTCCCAAAACCTGCAGAATTGTGTGTGTGAGAGTGTACATTACAATGTGAACTATGGGCCCTCCTCAGTGGCAATGTCTCAATTGCAATGAATGTGCCACATTAATGAAGGATGTTGTTTATGTGGGAGTATGTGTAAGATGTGGGGATTGGGGCATATGGGAATCCCTATATTTTTTGTGTAACATTTATGTAATCTAAGTATCTTTAAAAAAATAAAAATAAATAAAAAACCACTAAAAATAAGCAAATAAAAATAAAGGTCTTAGGACATCTCCTGAGAGAAAGAAAAAGAAAAAAGAAATTAATACCTTTACATTAATAACGTTGAATGTTAAGGGTTTGAATTCCCCAGTAAAAATAGACTGATAAAATGGATAAAAATAGGAGCCATCTGTAAGCTGTCTACAAGAGACTCACTTCAGGTGTAAAGTGTTTTAAATACATCCAGGTTTAAAGTGAAATGTTGGAGAAAGATATTCCATACAAATAAGAACCAAAAAAGAGCTGGAGTAGCAATATTAATATCAGACATAATATATTTTGAATGCAGAACTCTTATAAGGGATAAACAAGGTCATTATGTCTTAATCAAAGGGACAGTTCACCAAGAAGAAATAACTATACTAAATATTTATACACCTAACCTGAATGCCTCAAGATACATAAGACACACACTGGCAAAATTGAAGGGAGAAATAGATGCCACTACAACGACAGTTGGAGACTTCAGTACAACACCCAGGATTGGATAAAACATCTTGACAGAGGATAAATAAAGAAGCATAGAGCTTGTATAATGTTATAAATGAACTTGAACTAAGAGACATCTATAGAGCCCTGCATCACAAAACAGCAGGATATATATTCTTTACAATCACTCATGGATTTTTCTCCAAGATAGACCATATGTTGGGTCATAAGACAAGTCTCAATAAATTATATACAACACTTTTTCTGATCATAATGGAATGAACCTGGAAGTCAATAAGGATGTGAAAAAGGAAAATTCATAAATATATGGAGATTAAAAAACATGCTTTTAAACAATCAGTGGGTAAAGAAGAAACTGCAAGAGAACTCAGCAAATCTCTTGAGACAAATGAATAGGAGAACAGAACATATCAAAATCTATGGGACACCACAAAGGCAGTGCTGAGAGTGAAATTTATGGCCTTCAATGCTCACATTAAAAAAGAATGAAGAGGGGAGTAGATATAGATCGAGTGGTTGAGTTCCAGATTCCCATGTATGAGGTCAAGTGTTCAATCTGTTTTATCTCCTTAAACAAAACAAAAGAAATGTAAAAATCAACTCACATTTGGGAACAAATGTAGCTCATTTTTTGAGCACCTGCTTCCCATGTATGAGGTACTGGGTTCAATCGTAGGTAACTCCTAAAAAAAGACCTAAAATTGTAGATCTAACTGCACACCTGGAGGAAATAGAAAAAGAACAGCAAACTAATCACAAAGCAAGCTGAAGGAAAGAAATCGTAAAGATCAGAGCAAAAATAAATGAAATGAAAAATGAAAAAACAATAGAGATAATCAACAAAACCAAAACTTGGTTCATTGAGAAGATTAACAAAATTGACAAACTCTTAGCTAGACTGACAAAGAAAAAACAGAGAAGATGCAAATAAAATCAGAAATGAAAGGGAGGACATTACCACTGACTCTGCAGAAAAAGAGATCATAAGAAAATAGTATGATAAACTGTATGCAAAGAAACTAGACAATGTAGATGAGATAGATAAATTCTTAGAAATACACTGTATTAATCAGTGTTCTCCAGGGAAAGAGAACCAACAGGAGATATCTGTAAATAATATGAGATTTTATAAAATTCTCTCATGCAGCTGTGGGGGTGCAGAAGTCCAAATTCCAGAGGGCAGGCTGCAAACCAGGAGATCTGATGAAGGATGTTGATGAGTTCCAAGTAAATGTTGGCTGTCTGAAGTGGAACTGGGGATTCTCTTTGTGGATTGTTGAAATCACTTCCCCTTTTAAGGCCTTCAACTGATTGGATAAGACATCACTCACTGCTGATGGCAATCCCCTTGTTTGGTTGTAGATGTAATCAGCCATCTACACAATCTTCTCACTGATGATTAAATTCCATGAAATGTCCTTGTAGTACAATTAGCCCAGTGCTTCCTTGACCAAAATATTGGGCACCATTACCTGGTGGAGTTGACATATTAGCCTAACCATCATGCACATAAACCACCTACAATGACCCTAGAAGAAACTGAAGAGCACAACAAACTCATCACAAGTAAAGAGATTGAAACACTAATCAAAAACCTACCAAAAGGAAGTGGATGTGACTCAACAAGTTGGATATCCACCTACCACATGGGAGGCCTTGGGTTCAGGTCCTCATGTCTCCTAAAGAAGACAAGCAGACACCTTCACCCTGCTTCAAAAAGAGCTGGATGCCCACACCCCACTGCAAGGAGAGCTAACCATTCACACCCTGCTGCAACAAGCAGACACCTAAAATGAGCAGATGCCACAAGCCAACAGACACCATAGCTCACAGGAAGTGGGTGTGGCTCAGACTATTGGGCATTCACTTCCCATGTGGGAGGTCCCAGGTTCGGTTCCTGGTGCTTCCTGGAGAAGGCAAACAAACAATGAGCAGACAGACAAAGAGAACCATTGGGGGGCGGGGGATAAATTAAAAATAAATAATTAAATAAAGTAAAAAAATAAATACATCTTTTTAAAAAACCTCCCAAAGATTAAAAGACCAGATGGGTTCACAGGTGAATTCTACCAATCTTTGAAAGATGATCTAATACCAATCTTGCTCAAGCTCTTACAAAAAGTTGAAAAGGAAAGAATGCTTCAAAACTCATTCCTTGAAGCTAAACATCACCCCACTACAAAACTCAGATAAAGGTACTATGTAAAAAGAAAATTACAAGCCAATATCTCTAATGAATATAGATGCAAAAATCCTCAACAAAATGTTTACAAATAGAATCCAAAAGCACATTAAAAGAATTATACACCATGATCAAGTGGGTTTTTTCCCAGGTATGCAAGGATGATTCAACACAAGAAAATAAAAAAGTATAATAAACCACATTGATAAATTGAAGAAGAAAAATCACATGATCCACTTGATTAATGCAGAAAAGATATTTGACAAAATACAGCACACATTCCTGATAAAAACACTCCAAAAGATAGGAATACAAGGAGCGTATATGAAAAACTTCCAGTTTTTGTTTTCAATGGTGAAAGACTGACAGCTTTCCTGCTGAGATCTTCAACAAGACAAGGATGCCCACAGTCACCATTATTATTCAATATTATGCTAGAAGTTCTAGCTAGAGCAATTAGGCTAGATAAAGAAATAAAATGTACACAAATAGGAAAGTTAGAAGAAAAACTTTCATTATTCACTGATGACATGATCTTATATCTAGAAAATCCTGAAAATCCACAGCAAAGCTGCTAGAATTAATAGATGAGTTCAGCAAAGTGGCAGGATATAAGATTAATAACCAAAAATCAATAGCGTTTCTTTACCCTACTGGTGTGCAATCTGAGGAGGAAATCAACAAAAAAATTCCATTTATAATAGTGACTAAAAATCAAATATTTGGAATAAACTTAACCAAAGACATAAAGTACCTGTATTCAGAAAACTACAAAACATTGCTAAAAGAAACTCAAGAAGACTTAAATAAATGGAAGGACATTCTGTGTTCATGGATTGGAAGACCGAATATTGTTAACATGTCAATTCTACCCAAACTGATTTTCAGATTCAATGCAATCCCAATAAAAACCACAACAGCTTTCTTTTGCAGAAATTGAAAAGCCATTAATAGAATTTATTTGGAAGTAAAAGGGGCTCCAAATAGTCAAAAATGTCTTTAAAAAGAAGAATGAATTTGGAGGACTCTCAACTTCCTGACTTGAAAGCATATTACTTAGCTACAGTGGTAAAAACAGCATGGTACTGGCATGTGGCAGACAGATTGATAAATGGAACCAAAATTGAGAACTCAAAAATAGACCCCCACATCTATATTCAATTGATTTGACAAGGCAGTCAAGTCATCCCAGCTGGGCCATAAGAGTCTTTTCAACAATGTTGCTGGGAGAACTGTATAACCATATTCAAAAGAAAGAAAAATAACCCCTATCTCACACATTACACAAAAAATAATACAAAATGGATCAAGGACCTAATTATGAAAACAACAATGATAAAAATCCTAGAAGAAAATGTAAGAAAACATCTTCATGATCTTGTGGTAGATGATGGTTTCTAAAACTTTACACCCAAAGCATGAGCAACAAAAGAAAAAATAGATAAATGGGACCTCCTCAAAATTACACTTTTGAATCTCAAAGACCTTTGTCAATAGAGTGAAAATGCCCCTGACTCAATGGGAAAAAATATTTAGCAATCACATATTCGATAAGAGTTTAATATCCATGATATGTAAAGAATTTATACAGCTAAACAATAAAAAGACAAACTACCCAATTAAAAATTGGGCCAAAAACTTGAAAAAAATGACTGTCCAAAGAAGAAATACAAATGGCAAAGAAACACATGAAAAAATGTTCAACATCACTAACAATTAGTGAAATGCAAATCAAAACTACAGTGAGATAGCATTTCACAACTATTAGACTAGCCACTATTAAAAAGTCAGAAATATATAAATGTTGGAGAGGATGTGGGGAGATAGGAATGCTTATTCACTGTTGGTGAGAATGTAGAATGGTACAACCACTGTGGAGGACTGTTTGGTAGTTCCTAAGGAAGTTGAATATAGACTTGCCACATGACCTGGCAATACCATTACTAGGTATATACCCAGAAGAACTGATAGGAATAACATGAACAGACATCTGCACACCGATGTTCAGAGTGGCATTATTCATGGTTGTAAAAAGATAGAAACAACCTAGATATCCATTAAATGATGAATGGATAGATAAATTGTGGTGTATATACATGATGGAATAGTATATAAGTGTAAGAAGAAATGAAGTCATGAAGCATATGACAACATAGATAAACCTGGAGGACATTATGATGAGTGAAGCCAGACACAAAAGGACAAATAGTGTATGATTGTGCTATTATGAACTAAATATATTATACACACTTGTGGAATTAATAATTAAAATATAGGTCACCAGAAAATAGAAATGAGGGAAGAGAATGGAAAGCTGAGGGTTAATCTGTGAAGTGGTTAAAAGAATTTTTTTTTTACATCATTGGATATGAATGGAAATGGTGAGAGTACATTATGGCATTTGGGACTAGCATAGCTATTATTTGGGGATGACAGTGACCAAAATGTAAAATCTAAGGACATGTATATTACTAGAAGGAATGCTAAAAATTATAACATGCGATTGTATAACATAGTGAAGCCTCAAGTAAAACATGAATATGGGTGATAGTGCATATATGGCTGTTTTTACATAATATAAATACAAATATCCTAGAGAAAAGGAAATGGAATAGCAGCTATGTATGGCAGGGGAAGCATAGAGATTGAAAGGTGATGAATTTTGTTTATTTTTGTTGTTGTATATTATTGGAATAAGGAAATTACTCTAAAAATGATTCAAGTGATGAATGCACAACTATGTGATTATACTGAATAACAACTGATTGCACACTTTAGATGGATTTATGCTTTATTAATAAGTATCAATAGAATTGAGCTGTTCAAAGACATGCAGTTGTGCTTATGACTATTCACATATTTAATGTAGAAGTTTCCCACATTGTATCACGTACTCTAAGGGACTAGATCTCAAAATCCTCTGCACAATTAAATCTCCTGGGATCTTTAACAAATTCTAATGTCTAGGTCCTAGCATCAGAAATCCTAATTCAATTGTTCCAACATGTAGCCTGGGTGTTGATATTTTGAAAACTCCAGGTATGATTCCTATAGGTATCAAAGTTTGATAACAAATTCTCTAAGGAACAAATTCTCTGTGACTCCAAACTGGTCTTTGACCCTCATAGTGTATGGTAAGGTGGATCTACAGAATTAGCATGTCCAGGAGTTTGGCAGAAAAGCAGAATCAAAGTCATGATCCAAGACCAATGAAATCAAGATCTGCATTTTAAAAAGATTGCAGGCGATTCCTACATATATTGAACAATAGCCAGCACTGGTACCCAATTCACAATGAACTTCCATATCACCTTTCATAAAAACCTGTGCCTAATAATGAGGATATTGTCACTGCCTCATTCCATTAACATCCAATTGAATCAAATGTCTAAGAGAAAACTTACACATTTTACAGAAAGATAATCCCAGAGATTTTGACTACACTATACTAATTCAGATACCCTGAGTTTGGTGCTAATCTCCTAGTTTCCCTGTTTTCCTCTGCTTTGAATTTTGGCTGAAAATAAAGTATTCTTTCTTTAAAATACTGAATAATTCAGTTAATCATAGGGTGAGAGAAGGGGGTCTGTCCTATTTTTTCCATATTTTCAGATGTAACAGTTTCTATATATTTTAATTCTTTTAGTGTATATGTCCAAATTTCAATTGCATACATATATTTTTTATTTATTTTCCCCATAAATACTTAAGTTATGAACATTTTTGGCTCTCCCACAGCAAATCTGTCAAGCCTAATATTTTAAAAATAATTAAATCACAATTATAGTTAAATTATTTCATTATTTGTATCCTTGTCTAAATATTTATTGCTAAGTTTAGTTGTGTACACATTTCTGTCTAATAAAATTATTTTCCTTGCATAATTTTGTAATTTTTCATTTCTTTGGATCTATCATTTATGATTCCTTCTACCTCCTGGCATTCTAAACAATGCTGCTATTAACATTGGTGACATATATCTATCCCAGACCATGTTTTCAACTTTTTTGGTATATATTTAGAATTTGGACTGCTGTGTCCGTTAGTACTTTTATATTCAACTTCCTTAGGAACCACCAAACTATTTTCATACAGCAGGTGAATCATCTCACATTGCCACCAACACTGTACAGTTTTCCAGCTCTCTGTGTTGTCACCAGCACTTATTACTTTTCATTTTTAGATAATAGTCATCCTAGAGGTTGTGAGTTGCTAATTCACTATGCCTTTGATTTGCATTATAATTTCATTTAATAATATTGAACATCTTTACTTATGCTAATTGGCCATATATACATCCTCTATGGATAAATGTTTATTCAAGTCCTTTGTTGATTTTAATAGTGAATACTTGAGAAAAATTTCTTATTTCTTTGTGTGCACATTTTTCCACTACTATTTTTGTGATTACCATCAGACTTAAATTTAACATCCATAAGATATAACAATCTCATTAGTTTTAATATCAATGCAACTTCAGTATCATACACATGTTATGTTCCTATACCCCTATATCCCTCCACTGTTATGCAGTTATAGTCACAAATTATCTAATTATATACAAGTGAAAAACCATTGATTTGTCATTTATTTTTCATGCATTTGCATTTTAGATCTTGTAGTATGGAAAATGTGGAATTATAAATCCCTTCACAAAACTAGTAATGTGACTGCAAAAGTAAATGTTACCTCAAATAGTGGGGTTCCTGGGGGCTCTAGAGACACCCAGACATTATAGGCAGAGCAGACAACTCAGAGGTTTGGTACCCTGCCAGTGGGCCCTACTTTGGAATTTATGCTTCCCAGTGTGACAGAGTTGGACTCAGTTGTGGTTTCCCTACACATGGCTCTTCTGCACCTTCTATTTCAACCTATAGCTAGTACTAGAGTTGATAGGTGTATGTCCAAGAGACTTAAATCTTTGGGCTGTCCATGTGCCAGTTGGGCCCTAAGTTTCAATGGAGTTGCAACACCTACTCTACTCTCCAGTAAACTGGACTCACCCAGGACAACTAACAAGGAGATGATGGACAATGACGATCCCAAGAACAGAGTCTGCAACTGTAAGCAAGATAGTCCCATCCATCTGCCCCATGGGACCTAAGACCCCTCTCAATTACAGGTGGAGCAAGCATCACCATCCCAGAGTCCTCAGGATTAGGGAATGAAAAATGGACTAGCATAGACACTGTTATTCTTCTATAGACTTATTTTGATTCTTGCAATGGAAGAACTTTTATCATTGATGTGGAGGCAAGTGGCCATTGGAGGTTCTGAGGGGAGGGAAAGGGATAAACAGGTATAATCTAGGGGTATTTTTGGGATTTGGGAATTGTCCTGAATGACATTGCAATGACAGATACAGGCCATTATATAGCTTGTCATAACTTACAAAATTGTACAGGAAAGAGTCTAATCTACAATGTAAACTATAATCTATACCAGTGGCAATGCTCCAAAATGTGTTCATCAATTGTAACAAATGTGCCACACTAATAAAGAATGTTGTTAATGTGGGAAAATGTGGGAGAGGTTGGGCGCAGGGCATATGGGAATCCCCTATATTTTTTATGTAACATTTACATAATCTAAGTATCTTTAAAAATTAAATATATATATATATGGAAACGTAGCTGGCAGGATATCACCAGGGACTCTGAACATTATTTTGTTTGTTTTTGTGGCTTAATCAGCAATAAGTAAGCCAGGAATAAACTTTTACACAAAGAAAAAAAAGCCAATAATAACAGTATTAATTTTTACCCATGTTATTTCCTTTTAAAAGATCTTTATTTTCCCATGAATCTTCAATCTATTGTCCTTTCCTTTCAGCCTGAAGAACTTTCTTTTGCATTTCCTGTAAAGGGGGTATAGTGGTCATGAATTCCCACAACTTTTATTTATTTGGGAATGACAAATCTCCCTCAGTTTTTGTCCAATTTTAACTTTTTAAAATTCATTTTATTTTATTAGAGATGTTATGGGTTTAATGAACAATTATGCATAAAATACAGAGTTCCCATATACCACCCTATTATTAACACCTTGCATTCATGTGGTAGAATTCTTGAAAGAACATATTGAAAATTGTATTAACTATTGTCCATTATTTATAATATTGCTACAGATTCTTTTGTACTCTATGTATTTTTAAAAATTTCATTCCAGTAACATACATAGAACATATGATTTCCCCTTTACATAGCATACAAATATGTAATTCAGTGCTGTTAATTACATTCACAATGTTGTAATACCATCACCACCTTGGATTACAAAAACATTATAATCAATCCAATAGAAACTCTACAATTTAAACCTTAACTCACTCCCTATCTTGTTCACCTGGTAAACTATATTCTAGATTCATATTTTATGAGTTTTTTTAATTCTAATTATTTCATATCAGTGAGATCATGCCATATATGTACTTTTGACATTACACTCAGACTTATGTGTTAAATGTTCATCCATGTTGTTTCATCATAACTCCATACATTTTTATGGCTGAATAATATTCCATTTTATGTACTTACCACATTTTTTTCATCCATTCATCAGTTGATGGACACTTGCACTGCTTCCATCTTTTGACACTTGGAGATAATGCTCCTATGAGTATTGGGGTGCAAATAACTCTTTGAGTCATTACCTTAAATTTCTTTATTATACTTAGTATGGATTTGCTGGATCATATGGTAATTCTATATTTAACTTTCTGAAAACTGCCAATCTTTATTCCACAGCAGCTGCACCATTTTACATTCCCACTAACAATGAATGAGTGTCCCTATTTCTCCAAATTATTTTCAACACTTGCACATATCCATTTTTTAGGAGGTACATATCCATTTTTCAGGAGGTTCAATCCTGAGGATTGAACCCAGGATCTCATACATAGAAGCAGGTACTTAACTACTGAGCTACATCCAATCCCCAATGAGAGTCGGTTTTGTTTTTTCATTTGCTTTGATTTTGGAGGTGCCAGAGATTGAACCCAGGGCATTATACACATAGGAAGCAGGCACTCAACCACTTGAGATACATCTGCTCCTGATTTTTAAATAGTAGCTATTTTAGTGAGTGTGAAATGTTATTATATTGTGGTTTTGATTTGCATTACTCCAATTGTTAATGATGTTGAGCAAGTTTTCCTGATCTTTTTTGGTCATTAAAATAACTAAACATAGATGCCATAATTTAGACTAAGTGATCCAGCAAATATTCTTCATAAATTAGATATGAAACATGAAAATGATTTTGATAAAATGGAAAAGGGAAATCTTTGAAGTAATCTAAAGGTCTCCTAAAGAGCATAGGACCAAAATATAATATCCTATCATCACCAATCTCAGTTCAGTTTACTGTGAAAGGGTTTGGGTTAAAGAACATTGATGGTTTTTATGCAGTCACTGTTGAAACTGACTCAGGTAGCTCCCATATGCATCCAAATTAGTATTCAGCATTCCTTGATTGTTCATTGACTTCTACACAACTCTTCAATTGTTTCCCTTACAAGTGGCTTCCATCAATATTAGTCCCCAAACTTGGGCTTTAATAAATAACAAATACCTTAATCAGTGTCTATCAGTCTGCAAACAATATTCCTAAGCCTCTACATATACCAAACTCTGATGTTGAAAGATAAGACAGATATACCAGACACCTGGCCATTTGGATTTCATTGTCTGGTGGAGGTTGTCAAGAAAAATGTATTATTAGTGGGACAGCCTTTGCCAGAAAAACAGGGGTTTTGGTAAGCTTGGATTGGAAACAACATTGGACATGAATATTCAAGGAAGGCTTCCAAATTGTTGATATTTGGTCAGTATTTGAAAGAAGGCCATCCTGGAGGTTATTAAAAGGTATTGTCACAGTAATGGACATCATAGACAAATGATCATGCATTGTTGTCTTTTTGTGTGAAGACCCACACAATAACCAAAAGAATATTGAATTCCCATCCTGGGGGATCATGTTACATCCTCTAATATGGTAGCAAGAATCCCTAGAGTACATGGGCAGTGCCTAGTGAAGGAGGACAGACCAATATGCTAGGTCCTTGATATTAAAGCTTACTCTTATGAACCTCATTCTTGTAAATTTGAAACTTAGCCTAGTATTATACATTGCTTTAGAGTTACATCCTGAAATCTCCTTATTGCTCAAATGTGGCCTCTGTCTGAGCCAAACTCAGCATATAAACTCACTCTCTTCCACCCAGCATTGTTCAAAAAATAAATAAATCACAAGGAAATTAGAAAATATTTTGAGCTGAATGAGAATTGTGACACAATGTAACAAAACTTATGAGATGATTTTAAAGGATTGCTCAGAGATATATTTATAGTTGTAAACACATACTTTAATAAAGAAGAAATACTTTAAATAATAGCCCAAAGCAAACTAAACCCAGTTTATAAAAATAAGGAAAAATAAGGATTAAAGTGGACATATATAGAATAAGGAAGAGGGAAAACAATATAGTAAAAATAACAAAACCAAAAGTTGGTTCTTTGACAAGATCAATAAGATTGCCAAAGCTTTAACTCAACTGACAAGGAAAAGGAGAGAAGACATTAATAATTAAAGTCAGAAATGAAATTGTGTACATTACTGTGGACTTTAGAAATTTAAAGATTGTAAGATGATACTATGAACAATTGAACACTGACAATTTTCATAACTTAAATGATATGGAAAAATCCTAGAAGCAAACAACAACAACAAAAAACTTGACACAAGAAGAAATAGCATATCTTAGAACAATGAAGCAAAAAGAGAAGTAATAAAAACTTCCCAAGTAAATAAATGTTCAGGAAAAAATGTTTACACTGTTGAACTCTACGAAACTTTTAAAAAAGAATTAGCTCCAATCCTTCTCAAACTCTTACAAAAATAGAAGAGAAGAGAATACATCCTATCTGACTCTACAGTCCAGCCTTCTCTTCATGTGAAAGACAAAGATATCAAAGCTGCAATTATCCTTCATCAATATAGATAACAAGATCTCAACAAAATGCTAGCAAACCAAATCTAGCAGGAAGTTAATAGGATTACACAACATGACAAAGTGGGATTTAGCTTAAGAATGCAAGGGATGTGCAAACACAAAGAAATAAACCAATGTAATACTTCACTTTAGTTTGACAAAAAACGAGATCATCTAATTTGCTGCAGAAAAAATTTTGATAAAATCCAACATTATTTCATGATAAAAACAATCAACACACTAGAAATGGAAAGGGATTTCCTCAACCCAATAAAGGGGATTTATGCAAAATCCACAGCCAGCCTTATAAACAATTGGGAAAGCCTAAAACTTTTCTCCTAAGACCAGGAAGAAGGCAAGGATGTTTGCTTTCACCTTCTGCTACTAAATATTGTATTATTCTTGTCAGAGTAATTTGGCAATAAAAAGAACAAAAGTGTGCAAATTGGAAAACAAGAAGTAAAATGAGGTGGTGGCAGAGTAAGGAGCTCCAAAAGTCAGCTCATCCTACAGGGCAGTTAGTATTCACCTAGAGCTACCTAAGGAACCTGTCTGGGGTTCCCAGGACACCAGAAGAGCATCATGCAAAGTCCTTGAAAGATTGGAAGGAGGAGTCTGCCCATATGTAGTGAAAATTTGTGAGTAGAACATTCCACACCACAGAGGCCAGTGCTCATCCTCCTCTGGTGGTGCAAGCCACCTCAGGAGATGTTCCAGGACTAGAGTTGGAAGCTCCATTTCCCAAAAATAAGCGATGAAGACATGGTTGGCACCCATAATCAGCAACTATTTAGCAAACTTGACTAGCTAAAGTATAACCCTAATAAGAGCTAAAGTTTGAACCTGTCTAATTCAGAAAGAATTGTCATTTTAACTCTTCCACCAGCATGAGAGGATGCAGGGCTGATTGAAAATCATAGAGATAGTAGGGACCAGCTTCTGTCTACCCTGATCAGATTGCAGCCCTAGCCTAGGCTTCAGCCCCAACTTTGGTAAGAAGGAAGCTGGCAGGACATGCACCAGACTCTCTGGGCAACTGAAGCTGCTTTCACCAAGCAGACTGGATAGTCAGTCATCTGGGACCCCATCCCTGCACTGCAAAGTATAGGATGAGATCTCTGTTTCCTTGGCCTCTTGGAACAACTGCAGGTGCTTTTGGCCCACACAGATATTTGTTGAACACCTTCAATTACATCCATGCCCCCCCCCCACATATGATACGAGGGGAGCTGTGTTTCCTCAGTCTCTCTAGGCAACTGCAGGTACTTTCAGCCTGCACTGACTGACTTCTTAAGTGCCTGGGATTCCATCCATGCCCCCCATAGGAATGGAGGGTCTGATGTTTCTTTAAACTATCTGGACAACTGCAAGGTGCTTTTGGCCCACACCAACTGGACTATTGGATGCCTGTGGCTCTACCCCCACCCCTGATAGGACAAGATGCAGGCAGTGCCTCCCCAGCCTCTCTGGGCAACTGCAGGTGCTTTCAGCCCATATTGAATAGTTGGACACCTATGGCAACATCCATGCCTCAATAGGATAGGAGGGGCACTATGTTTCCTCAGCCTCTATGGGCAATAGCAGGCAATTTTGACCTGCACAGAATAGATTGTTGGGTGCCTGTGGCTCCATCCCCACACCCCAATAAGATAGAAGAGAAGCTGTGTTTCCTCACCTTCAACTGCAGGTGTTTTCAACCCACATGGTCTGCACTGTTGATTGCCTGAGGTTCCATTCCCACCCCTTAAAGAGCAGAAGGGACAGTATGCTCCCAGCCTCTCAGGGTCACTGCAGGTGCTTTTGGCCCATAAGGATTAGATCATTGGGCATTCTGAAGGATCAATCTCTGCCCATGATATAGGAGGAGGATAACTAGTGCTATGTCAGTATACTGGGGTAACTGCAGTCAGTTTTGACTGACATGGCTTAGTTTGCTGTGCACATGTGCATCTCCATCCCCACCTCAGGCAGGGAAGGAAGGGGTGTGATGCTTAGTCAGTCCCTCCAAGCAACTACAGACAGTGTTGGCCTGCATGGCTGGGATTAATACACACTGCGGCATCTCTGTCCCAATCCCTGGCAGAGGAAAGATGTAGGAGAAGCTACATTAGTTCCTGGGGCAATACAGGCAGCATCAGCCTCCAGAGCTTGTACCAACTACATCCTACTACACAACCAAGAAGGGAGAGTCAAGAAAGCCCAAAAATAAAGAAAGGAACTGCACCCAAAATAAATACATCTAGTAAGCCAGATGCCAAAACATGAACAAAAAATTATAATCCATACTAATAAACAGGAAGATATGCTAGAGTCAAAGGAACAAGATAAGCCTCCAGATGATGTAAAGGAGTTGAGACAGCTAATCATTGATATTCAATCAAATCTCCTTAATATATTCAATAGGATGGCTACAGAGATTAAAGATATAAAGACACTGGGGAGAGCAAAGGTAGTTCAAGTGTTTGAGCACCTCTTTCCATGTATGAGGTCCTTGTTTTGATCCCCAATACCTCCTAAAAACAAAACAAAAAACAAGCAAATCAAAATAAACCAAATCTCTTTGGGGATCAGATGATCAGTGATTGAGTGCCTGCTTCTGATATATGAAGTCTTGGGTTCAATCCCCAGGACCTCCTGTAAAAAAAAAAAAAAAAGTCAGGAAGACATTGGGTGAGAACAAAGAAGAATTTCAAAGCATACATAGAAAAATAGCAGATCTTATGGGAATGAAATTCACATTAAATGAAATTAAAAATACACTGGTGGGAAGAGATGTGGTTCAAGCATTTGAGCACCTGCCTCCTACATGGAAGGTCCCCGGTTTGGATCCTGCTGCCTCCTGAAGAAACAAAAAAAGAACAAAAAGTGAAACAATTGAAGAAAAAATCAGGGAAGTTGATGTGGCACTGGCTTCCCACATATGAGGTCTTGGGTTTAGTCAAGGCCCCTGGTACCTCAGAAAAAAAAAAGAAAAGAAACTGGACGGGAGTGTATGTGGCTCAAGTGGTTCAGAAACTGCTTACCATTGGGAGGCCCTGGGTTCAGTCCCCAGTGCCTCCTAAAAACAAAAACAAACAAGCAGGCCAACAAAAAAGCCTACTCAGGAGATCTGATATGGCTCAGTGATTGAGTGCTGGATTCTCCATATGAGGTCCCAGATTCAATCCCCCACTTGGGCACCTCAAAAAACACACTGGAGGCATATAACAGAAGATTTGAGGAAGCAAAAGAAAGGATAAGTATGCTTGAAGACATGGCCTCTGAAACTGAACATATTAAAACACAGATAAAAAAGAATGGAAAAAAATGAACAGGGTCTCTGGGAAAAAAATGACAGCAAGAGAGGCACAAACATACATGTCATGGATGTCCCAGAAGAAGAAAAGGGAAAAGGGGCAGATGAATATTTGAAGAAATAATGGCTGAAAATTTCCCAAACCTATTGAAGGACAAAGACATCCATGTTCAAAAAGCATAACGTACTCCTATCCAAATAAATCTGAATAGACCTACACTGAGACACCAACTACTCAAAATATCAAATACCCAAGACATAGAAAGAATTCTGAGAGCAACAAGAGAAAAGTGATGCATCACATACAAGGGATACCCAATAAGATTACATGCCAATTTCTCATCAAAACCATGGAGGCAGGAGGGCAGTGATAATTTAAGACATGCCAAGAGTAAACTGCCAGCCAAGAATTTTATATACAGCAAGATTATCTTTCAAAAATGATGGTGAGGTTAGAATATTCACATATATACAGAAACTGAGAGAGTTTGTAACTAAGAGATCAGATTTGCAGGAAATACTTAAGGGAGTTGTATTAGTCAGCCAAAGGGGTGCTAATGTGAAATACCAAAAATGGGTTGGTCTTTATAAAGGGTATTTATTTGGGGTAGAAGTCCACAGATACCAGGCCATAAAGCGTTAAGTTTCTTCTCTGACCACAGTCCATTGCCACGTGTTAGAGCAAGACAGCTGCCAACATTTGCCAGGGTTCAGGCTTCTTGGATTCCTCTCTTCCTGGGGCTGCATTTCTCTCCAGGCTTAGCTCCTGTTTCCTCCACAAGGTCAGCTGTAGACGATCAGGTGAATGGCTCACTTCTCTTCTGCTGGGACCTTCTTTCCAACATCAAACTGCTTATCAAAAACTGCTTCTCAAAACTGTTCTTGCCATGCCTTTTATATTTGATTCCCCACCCACCAAGTGGTGGGACTCAACACCCTAATCATAAGCTAATCATGCCCAGATTAACAGATCAGTTTACAAGCATGATCCAATTATATTTTTGGAATTCATAATTACATCAAATTGGCCAACGGTTACAATCCACCCTCTGAATTCCAAAAATACATTACAGTATTCAAAAAACCTTAAATCAGTAACAATTCAACTACAAAATCATATAATAATCATTTTAAAGAAATGCAGTTCATCTTGAGGCAAAGTCCGGTCTGCTATAGACCTCTGAAACTTACAAAACCATTTAACTGCTTCCAATACACAAATGGAAAGACAAAGGATAAACATTTTCATTATTATAAGGAGAAACTGGGATGTTAAACATGAGTCATGGATCCTCTACAGTTCAGTAAACCTGCAGGGCCTCCTCCATTCGATTTCAAAGTCTGAGAGTCATTCTTAAGATGATGGTTTCTTCTCCTTGGGGTCACATGGGGACCCACCCTTTCTATAGGCTTGTCCAATGGCCATTTTCTTGGTTCCACCCTCATCAAGCATCTGGGTGTTGATCAAGCTCCAGACCTCACCCTCTAAGAGTTTTTGGGTGATTGCCACACCTTACCCAATCTTTGGGTTAGAGTCTTAGCCCCCCTAGTACAGTGAGGTGAAGACAACATTCCCCCTAACTTTTGGCATACAGGTTCAACCCTCTCAGAGCAATGGGTTGACCACCTGGCCTTCTGTAATCTGTGGGAGACAGGTACACCCCCTCTCAGACCTATAGGGTGTTCATCTTAACTGCCCTAATCTTTGAGGAATGTGCTCCACCTTCTCTGCACCCTGGGATGACAAAACTCTCCCAGAATATCGAGTGGGGACATCCACCCTCTTCAACTGCTGGGGAAAACTCACCCTCTCTACACCATGGGGCATTAAAACTTTCCCAGAACATAGAGTAGGAACATCCACCCTCTTCAACTGCAGTGGCAAACTCACCCTCTCTGTACACAAGGGTGGTGCTCCTCTCTTGGCCCAAGGAGATGTCTTAAGTCCAGATATCTGCTTCCATGGTTTTCTTCTTAAAGCTGATTCTCCTTCAATCTCTCCTTTCCATGTCCTCTTTTGTACAAGCTGACAGTGGTTTCGTTCACACAGTTCTCTCAAAAACTTTGTTAGTTTAGCATGCAGGAAGCAGGGGTCCAAGCCATCAGACAGTAAGACTTTCCACAAGTCTTTCATAGATAACTGCATCTTCAATTCTGATTTACAAGTTCCAGGTTTAGCTAAGTCTTCAAATGGTGCACTTTCATCTGGGAATTTGATTTCCAGAAAATTGGAGGTTCCAGAATCAGTTTCTGTTTTCTTTGTGCCCAAAATTTCAGTCCTTAGTGTATTTTGCTCATCTAGTACTTTGCTATAAGATGCAAGGAGAAGCCAAGCCACATTCTCCGAGTTCACCTTGGAAAGTTCTTCAGCTAAATGCTCCAGTTCACGATTTTCAAATTCTGTCTTCCATATAACACCAGGAGTTAATCTTGCTAAGTTCTGTGCAACTTTAAAACATGGAGCGCTTTTCCTCCAGTTTCCAATAATAGTT
>JAQZBX010033975.1:0-25183 GCA_029593785.1 Cabassous unicinctus
TATCCCAAGGTATCTCTTCCCCTTCCTTCATCTTTCTGCCTTCTGCTTTCTGTTGTGGTTCTTGCATACCACCTTTTTTCATTAGCCCACAACTTAAGGGTGCCAATTTCTATTCTATCTATTCTGTTTTCTTCTTTTTTCTTATTATTAACTTTTCTCTTTTACCCACCCCTTTCTTTACTCTTTCTCTCTCTTCTTATCATTCTAGCCTTCTAAATCATTATATATATTTTCCTCTATTTGGATTCCCAGTCCTTTGTAGGTACTACACATTTTTCCTATTTTTCTACACTGCCTACATGAGTTAAATATTCATTTTAGTAAGTCTTATATGGCCCCTCTTCTAACATTTATCAATATTACTATTATCCTTCTTCCTTTCTCACATCTTTCGAATCCTCTGGCCCTAATTTTATCCCTTCAAGGGAACATAGAAAGAAACAAGGAAATAAAATAAGATGAACAAAGTCTCAAATAGAAAACTTAAAACACACACAGAACCACCAGTTAAATAAAACTCTAGAGCAGAGAGAGATGCTTATCAATTGAATAAACCCATCAATATAAAATAATGACTGGAGGGCAACAAAAGTTAAAAACCAAACTGAGAAACAAAAAGACATGGACCAGTCCAATAAACAAACTGAAAACCAGGAAAAGATGAAGAACATCTAACAACTAATCAAAGCGTTCCAAACAAATATCATGAACCAACTTAATGAAGTGAAGAAAGAGACTAAGGGTATTAAGAAAACACTGGGAGAACATACTGAAGAAATTGTAAACATACATAAAAAGATAACAGATATGATGGTGATCAATGGCAGAATCCAAGAAATAAAAAAGATGCTGGATTCACATAACAGCAGATTTGACCAGGCAGAAGAAAGAATTATTGATGTGGAAGACAATACATCTGAAATCAAACAAATGGTAGAACAGATAGATAAAAAGATAGAAAAAATCGAACAGGGACTCAGGGATTTAACTGACAACACAAAATGCACAAACATGCACATTATAGGCATCCCAGAAAGAGAAGAGAAGGAAAAGGGAACAGAAGGAGTGTTGAAGGAAATAATGCCTGAAAACTTCCCAACCCCATTGAGAAAGATGGATGTACAACTGTAGGAAACACAGTGTATCTCAAACAGTATATATCCCAATGGGCCAACTCCAAGTCATATTCTTGTCAAAATGTCCAATGCTCAAGACAAAGAGAAAATATACAAGGCAGCAAGAGAAAAGAGAACCATCACATACAAGGGAAGCACAATAAGATTAAGTGCTGATTTCTCATCTGAAACCATGGAAGCAAGAAGACAGTGGTATGAAATAGTCAAAATACTAAAAGAAAAAAACTTCCAGCCAAGAATTCTCTATCCAGCAAAACTGGCATTCAAAAATGATGGAGAGATCAAAATAGTCACAGATAAACAGAAATTAAGAAAGTATGCCAATAAGAAACCTGCACTTCAAGAAATACTAAAGGAAGTTCTACAAAGTGAAAGGAAAAAACATGGGAGAGAGAATTGGAGGAGAGTGTAAAAACAACTAAAAAGAGAAAAAGAGAAATAAAAATGACATATGACATACATTAACTCAAAGAAAATATGGCTGAAGTAAGAAATTCATTGCAAGTAATAACACTGAATGTTAATGGATTAAATTCACCTCTCAAGAGACACAGATTGGCAGAATGGATAAAGAAATATGATCCATGTATATGCTGTCTACAAGAAACCCACCTTTGACCCAGACATTCGAGGAGGCTGAAAGTGAATGGCTGGAAAACAATTTTACAAGCAAACAATAGCCAAAAGAGAGCAGGAGTAGCTATTCTAATATCAGACAAAATAGATTTTAAATGCAAAACTATTGTAAGAGACATACATGTACACTATATATTAGTAAAACAGGTAATCTCTCAAGAAGAAAGAACAATCATAAACATTTGTGCACCTAATCTGGGTGCTTCAAAATACATGAGGCAGTCTCTGGAAAAAATAAATGAAGAAATAAATACTTCTACAATTATAGTGGGGGACTTTAATACAACATTATCACCATTAGACATAAAATCTAGACTGAGAATCAATAAAGAAACAAAGACTCTGAACAATACATTAGAGGAACTGGACCTAATAGACATATATAGAACACTACACCCAAACACAGCAGAATTTACATTCTTCTCGAGTGCACATGGATCACACTCCAAGATAGACAACATGCTAGGCAACAGAACAACTCTCAATGAATTCAGAAAGATTGAGATAATACAAATTAATATCTCTTACCACAATCAAATGAAATTGAAAATCATAATTTGCCAGAGAAACAGATTAGGCACAAAGATATGGAAATTAAACAACACACTCTTATACAAACAGTGGGTCAAGGAAGAAATCTCAAAAGAAATCAGTAACTACCTTGAAACTAACGAAAATGACAACACAACATATCAAAACCTATGGGATGCAGCGAAAGTGGTCCTGAGAGGGAAGGTCATAGCCAGAAATACATATATTAAAAAAGAAGAAAGAGCTAAAATTGAAGACCTAATTGCACACTTGGAGGAATTGGAAAAACAACAACAAATTAAACGTAAAGGAAGTAGAAAGAAGGAACTAAAAAAGATTAGAGCAGAACTAAATGAAGTAGAGAATAAGAAAGCACTAGAAAAAATAAACAGAACCAAAAGCTGGTTCTTCAAGAAGATCAATAAAGTTGACAAACCCTTAGCCAGATTAAAAAAGAAAAAGAGACAACAGATGCAAATACACAAAATAAGGAAAGAGAAAGGGGATATCACTACTCACCCCACAGAAATAGAGAGTATCATAAGAGGATACTTTGAAAAATTAAACGCCAACAAGAATGATCATTTAGAGGAAATGGACAAATTTCTAGAAACTCACAAACACCCTACATCAATGAAAGAAGAAATTGATGAACTCAATGGTCCAATTACAAGTAAAGAGATAGACTCAGTCATCAAAACCTCCCAACAAGAAGAGCCCAGACCCAGATAGCTTCACAGCTCAATTTTACCAAACATTCCAGAAAGAGCTAACACCAATCCTGCTTAAGCTATTCCAAAAAATAGAAGTAGAAGGAATATTGCCTAACTCATTATGATGCAAATATTTCCCTAAAACCAAAGCCAAGTAAAGATATCACAAGAAAGGAAAATTACAGATCAATTTCTCTAATGAACCTAAATGCTAAAATCCTCAACAAAATACTTGGCAATCACATTCAACAACATATCAAAAGGATTATACACCATGACAAGGTGGGTTTCATCCTGGATATGCAAGGATGGTTCAATATAAGAAAATCAATGTAATACACCACATAAACAGATTGAAAGAAAAAAATCACATGATCATCTCTATAGATGCAGAAAAAGCATTCGACAAAATACAGCACTCTTTCCTGATAAAAACACTGCAAAAGATAGGAATAGAAAGAAACTTTCTGAATATGATAATGGGTATATATGAAAAACACAAACCCAACATCATCTTCAATGTTTAAATCCTAAAAGCCTTCCCTCTGAGATTGTGAACAAGACAAGATGCCCACTATCACCACTCCTATTTAACATTGTCTTAGAAGTACTTGCTTGCACCAACATCCTTCATCAATGTGGCACATCACTCACAATGGATATACACATCCTCATTTTAGAAATATTTGTATGTATTGTGAAAAATTTGATTTTTACCCACAATAAAAAAAAGAAGTACTTGCTCAAGCACTGAGGCAAGAAAAATATATAAAAGACATCCAATTGGAAAAGAAGAAGTAAAAATTTCATTATTTGCAGATGACATGATCCTATACATAGAAAGCTACAATGATCAAAACTGCATGGTATTGGCACAAGGATGGACACACTGACCAATGGAACTGAATTGAGAGTTCTGATATACAGTCATCTGATCTTCGACAACGCCACCAAGCCCACTCAGTTGGGAAAGAATGGCCTCTTTAACAAGTGGTGTTTGGAGAACTGGATATCCATATCCAAAAGAATGAGAGGGGAATACCATCTCACATCTTATACAAAAATCGACTCAAGAGGGATCAAAGATCTAAATATAAGAGCCAACACCATAAAGACCTTGGAAGATAATGTAGGGAACCATCTACAGTACCTTGTAGTAGGAAATGGTTTCATGAACTTCTCACCCAAAGCATGAGCAGCAAAAGGAAAAATAGACTAATGGGATCTCCTCAAAATTAAAAACTTTTGCACCTCAAAGGACATTATTAAGAAAATAAAAAGGCAGCCTACCCAATGGGAGAAAATATTTGGCAACCATATATCTTATAGGAGCCTAATATCCTGCATATATAAAGGAATCATACACCTCAAGAATAAAAAGACAAACAACCCATTTAATAAACGTCCAAGTAACCTGAAGAGATTCTTCTCCAAGGAAGAAAAACAAATGGCTAAAAAGCACATGAAAGAATGCTTGACATCGCTAGCTATTACAGTAATGCAAATCAAAACTACAATGAGATACCATCTTACACCCATCAGAATGGCAGTTATTAAAAAAACCGCAGACTCTAAGTGTTGGAGAAGATGTGGAGGATTAGGAACCCTCATTCACTGCTAGTGGGATTGTGCAATGATACAGCCACTGTGGAGGACAGGTTGGCTGTTCCTCAGAAAGCTAACAATAGATCTTCCATATGATCCAGTGATTCCACTGCTGGGTATATACCCAGAAGAATTGAAAGCAAAGATATGAACAGATATATGCACATCAATGTTCATAGTTGCATTGTTCACTATTGTCAAAAGTTGAAATCAGCCCCGGTGCCCATCAATAGATGAATGGATAAACAAAATATGGTACATACATACAATGGAATATGACTCAGCTGTTAGAAGGAATAAAGTGCTACCTCACGGAATAACCTGGATGAATCTTGAAGACTTTACGTTGAGTGAAGCAAGCCAGGCATTGAAGGGTGAACAGTACATGACCTCACTGGTTTGAAATGAGGAAAGTGAGCAGTCTCTGAGAAGCATTGTCTGAAAGATAGTTTAAGAAGAGAGAGAAAGGGAAGAAAAGGTTGTGAGCCATCACCCATATGGACATAATCTATAGTAAATGATAGAGTATAGTTGCATAGTGAAGGATAAGACAGGTGGGTAGTGATATTACTGGGTTTTGTGGTGCAGAGATGACAGGTGGGTACATTAGGAAGGGCGGGTTAGAATACCCAGGATCCTGGGGGGAGAGTTGGGAGAGGGGCCAGGGGAACATGGGATTTGTGCATATGGGGTTGAAAGTGCAGGAGTGGGTATGCTCTTATGGCAATATGGCAAGGTAATGTCACTGGTTTAGAGTATAGGTTGGCTGGGCATTCAGGACGGGGCGCATCTGGAGTAGGCTTCTGAGGAGTGTTTAGTGTTCATCCTGTCATAATGCATTGTGTCAGGGAGTGGAGACCCACACGGCGAGTGGGAAGGAGATGGACCCCCATCCTTCGGAGGACTGATTCACCCAGAAACAGAAAGGTGGGTGTCTCTTAGGAGCAAGGGTGGATCCTAATAGGGAAGGACAATCAGCGTGTCAAGACCTCTTGTTGTATGTAACTATGAATCTTGTCATCCAATGATTCAAGAGAAGGGTGTGTCATGTGCCCCAGGCGGATGGGGAGGAAGGAAAAGAAAAGACCAAGCAGGGGGTATTTAGTGGTCAGGGGAAATGTTTTTCATTACCTTACAGTGATGGACACAGGACATGGTAAATATCATCAAAAATTATTAAAGTGTACAGTCTAAATTGTAAACTATACTGTAAACCATTGAGAATGTTTAGTAGCTATATTTCACTATCTGTATAACAGTTATAACAATGCTACCATCCACATACAAAAAAGATTTTAATATGGGGTGAGGAAAGGGAGAAGGTTGGGTATATGAGAGTCTCTATTATTCTGTGTGTGACTTTGCTGTAATCTAAAACTTCTTTGAAAATTAAATGAAAATTTGGGATGCACTGGTGAGTGAAAGGGGTAAGGTGCCACGGTAGAGACTGGACACCTGATAATGCAGTGATAAAAGGAAAAATGTTTAAAGAAAAATTTTTATAGTTTTTTTGGTTTTACCCATTTTTTTTATTATCCCAATCTTTTTATTTTATTTTCAATGATTTTTTTAAATTTCCATGTATTTTTTCTCTTATATTTAGACATCATTATTATTTCATTTTCATATTAATTGTTTTTGGCTATTATATGGGCTTCATATTCAAGGAAGGTTTAGATCACAGAAGGGTTACAATGGGGGCAGGAGAGGGTCATTGGTGGGGGGTGTCAGGGATGGGGGTTTAATGGGAGGAAATTCACCTGAATATACATTAAAGATATATAAATTGTTCAAATGATCAAGGGGTGGGGCATGGTCACAGTGGGTGGAGAATCACTGAATAAATGAGAGAATACTGAATTCCCAGCCTGGAGAGCTCTGCCACATTCTCCAAGGGAGCAGCAACAGCCCTCCGAGTGCAGAGGCATTGTCTGGCAAAGGAGGATGGTCCACTAATGGGTTCTTGTTATTAATGACTAGCCTTACAAGTGTTTGCTCTTGTAATTGAAACTTAGCCTTCTGTTATGGGGTGTCTAAGGGTTGCCACCTGAGAGCCTCCTTGTCACTCAAATGTGGCCTCTCCCTAAGCCAAATTCAGCATATGAATGCATTACATTCCCCCCAGCTTGGGACATGACTCCCAGTGATGAGCCTCCATGGCAATTAGGGATTAATACCAAGTGCCAACTGGCAACACAATTGGAAAAAGACCTTGAATAAAAGGAGGAAAAGGTAAAGACAAATGAGTTCATATGGCTAAGAGACTTAAAAAAGAGTTGGGGGGTCATCCCAGAGGTAACACTTACACACACCTCAGTAGGATCTCATAGAACACCAAAGTGGATATCACCCCACACAGCGGGGCTCTTGAGGGCTCTGGAGACACCCAGGTCCTATATAAGGGGGGATAGCTCCAGAGATTGATGCCTTATCAGTGGACTATACTTTGGAATCTGTGCTCCTGAGAGTGACAGAGTTGACTCAAATAAGTCCTACCTGCACATGGTCCATCAGTCCCTTCTATTCAAACCTACATGTGATGCTGGAGTTTGTAGATGTACTTCCAGAGACTGGAACCTTTGGCCTGCCCATGTGCCAGCTGTGCCTGGAATCTCGGTGGAGCTGCAACTCCTATTCTACAGCTCAATGGACTCACCCAAGTCACCTGGCGAGGAGATGATGATGGACAACAGCCATCCCAGGGAATAGAGAGAGTCTGCAGCTGCAGGCAGGATAATCCCATCCATCTTATCAATGGGATATAAGCCCCGTCTCATTTGGAGGTAGAGTGGACATCACCATTCCAGACTCCTCAGGATTGGGGGAAGAGCTATGGACTAGAGTGGACTTACTGGTATTCTGTTGTAGACATATTGTAATTCAAGCAATGGAAGAAATGACACCATTGAGGTGGTGCCAGTGGCCACTGGACACTTTCGGGGCAGGGAGAGGGAAAAGCAGTTGTAATACAAGGGCTTTTTCGAGACTTGGGAATTATCCTGACTGACATTACTGTGACAGATATAGGCCATTTTACATCAGCATATAACATGCAGAACTGTGTGAGAGAGAGTGTGTTCTACAATGTGAACTATGGTCCATGCTTTGTGGCAAAGTCCCAGGATGTGTATATCCATTGCAGGTGATGTGCCATACTAAAAGATGAAAGATGTTTATGTGGGATGTTATGGGAGGTATGGGAAGTGGGGAACATGGGAAACCCTGTAATTTTTGTGTAACATTTATGTGATCTCAGCATCTTTTAAAATATTTTTTAAAAGTAAAAAAATAAATAAATAAATGATGGAAACAACCCAAGTGTCCATCAACCAATGAATGCATAAACAAAATGTGGTATATACATATATATATGATAGAATACTGTGCTGCTGTTAGAAGAAATTAAATTGGGACACATATGATAATATGGATGAACCTTGAAGACATTGTGTTAAGTGAAATAAGCCAGACACAGATAAATATTGCACGTTCTCACTAATATGAAGTAAATAGGAAGAACAAACACATGGCGTTAAAACCTAGAGTAAAGTCATTAGGAGATAAGAAGAAGCCTGAGAAGGTGTACTGATGGTTTATGTATATGGAAGTTTTAATTAACTTGATTATAAAAGTGTGGAAATGGATAGTTGATGGTAACACATTATAGTGCATAGAACTAACACAACTGGTCTATAAATGGGAATGTGGCTGAAAAGTGTATTCTAGGGATGTAAATGTTAATTGATAAAAAGCTAGGGAATAATCTAGGGACTGAATAACAGTGAATCCAGAGGTTGATGAGAATTGTGGTTAATAGTAAAAATATGAGAATGTACTTTTATGTACTAGAGCAAATGTACCATCACTATTCCAAAAGGGTAAGAATATGTAGAAGCATGGGAAAAATACAATTAACGTAACTTATGGACTATAGTTAACAGCAATACTGTAATATTCTTGCATCAATGCCAAAGATGTTCTGTGTTAATAATAGAGGAGTATGGAAAAATATACCAAATATATATTCTAGACCATAGTTAGTGGTAATAGTCTGATGATATTATCTCATAATCTGTAACAAATATTCTACAACAATGTTGTATGTTGGTGGATGGGTACCATGCTTGTTTTGTAAGTTCCCAACCTTCCAATAAAAATATATTTTAAAAAGTCCTTGTCTGATGACTTTGAAACATATCCCTGGACCTTGCTTTGGACAGATTTTAGCAGTTGGTATATATGTTTCATGCTGTTCTGGCATTTTTTTATGACAGTAGCACTCCATGCATGTTAGTGCAGGTCAGTATGGTGTCTGAATCCCATGGACCACCCTTTCATGTTACCGGATGGCAATAGGTAATACATTTGTTTGATCTGGAGTAGAGGACAATGATTTTCCACATTTAGCTGAAAAACAGTCTACTGTCAGTTATGTTCCCTGTCATCAGAGGTCTGGTGAGCATCAAAAATCTTATTTAGAAACAGAATTTATTTTTATCCACATATCTCATCCCTGCACATTGGCTTATTTTATATGAGTGCCTAAGGCTTGCCAGTGGCCTGAATAAATAGAAAGATAAAGACACAGATCATGAGTCAGTGAAAACTTAACTGAGTAGCCCTTTAAATTTTCCTTAATTGCAGCAATTCACATCAATGCTTAGAGGTGAAGACTAGCAGAAGTGTACATAGAGAATACATGAATATCAATAATACAATGAGTCATGGGGGGACATACAAGACAGATTTGTAGGGACCTGAAAGGACCATTTTTAGTTGAGTTTGGGCAAGTGTCCCAGTGTTGGTGGCCTCAGACCCACAACAAGAAAGCACCATTTTTTGTCTCCCCATCTTGTTGGTTAGGAGTTTTAAGTATAACTGTCATCTGTGTATGAGTACCTAAAAGGCCTAAAAAGTGCAATCCCAATCCATCACTCCACTTGGTCATTGAACATTAACCTTACCATACAGCCTTTATTTCCCCAAGAGACAATAGTCTTCAGTGGAGAGTTAATCCTGTGAGACACTTAGACCCATCCCAATGTTCAAAGGGAATGGTGGAGGGTCCAGCCCCCACCATTTTCATTTACAAATGAAAGAGGACACCATGGAGGGTCCCCAGTGGGGAAACCTACTTTTATGGGATGGAAGTTAGATGGAGCAGAGTCTTGCAGAGCAACTGCTTCCCAGACAGAACTCCCACTGTGGAAAAGGGTCAGATGCCCCAAAGCTCAGACTTCACTAGAAGGAGAAGCAACACCTGGAAATCTATGGCCAGGTGACCTAATCATCTGTCCTGCTGGTTATGACATTGCTGTTCAGCTAGAAGCAGCTTGATTATGGTGGTGATGAGGCTGAGGGGGGAAGGGGTAGATGTTTTACCTTGGAAAGCCCCATTGCAGCACCTGGACACATGAAGCCATGAGGCTACCCCATAGCCCCACTATGGAGCAAAGGGCTCCAAGGGCTGCATGGCCTTCTGGCCACGTGACAACACCCTGACGGGGACATATTTGCTACTACAGGGACCTTTGATGTGATGTTTATGGGTTTGTGTAGTAAGGGGCTTTTTCAATCTGGCACAATTTTTGGGGTGGAAAACTGCTGCTACTTTTATAGCAGCCACCTTTTCTGTCTTGATGGTGGTCACTCTCAGGGCACTGTCATAGAGGTGGATATTTTTCTTCCTCACTTCAAATGAAACTTATCCCTACTATTTTTGTCAATATTACCTCCATTATTGTGGTAGAGAGCAAAAGCTATAAGTTTCCTTTGGGGCGATGACCAAAGTGATCCTGAAGGTGTTTACATACTTTTTGTTCTAGTGTTTCACCAACAACCTAGAAAATATTGTGTCAACAAAGTCCAGGATCCTGCTTAGAGCTGATCAGCTCATTAGTTCCCCAAATTTCTCTGGTAATATTATTGGGAAACCTTAAGTAGTGAGTGGAGAATTCTTTCAATAGCCTTTCTTGAACCTTTGTGTTGGGTCTATAATCTGACCCACTCACAAGTTCTGCCATTGGGTCAGGGATAAGATCAGGACCAATATTCTGCCACATAACCCAAAACTTATATCTAAATTCCATCATCATTCTTCAAGAATTCTCCTGGTCCTTTTCTGACATTTCCCCTGATGCACTGACATGGCTTGAGAAATGCCTCCAGGAACAACTAACTAACTTTAAGAAAACCCCATAGATTCTGCTGACTCCTCCCACAGGTACCTATAGGATCTCCAGTCCTTCTGATTTTCCAGAATTGCAGTGTGCTTCATTGGAAACCCTATTCCTTGTGCCAACTTGTTAAGAGCTGAATTGAACTGAGCTGCCAGGTGTCAAAGGTTTAAACAGTCAAAGCCAAAATGGAAGTAAGCAGTAGAGCCTTTAGTCACTTACTGTGATAATATAAAGAAGAGGGTGAACAAAGAACTAGACCCTGTTCCATTATGCTTTGTAAAGTTACCAAGGGATGAGGGACACATGGATAAACATAGACATGGGGATCAACTCACTGCTGAGGAAGCAGTGGGAAAAAATGCTCATGCAGTTTTAAGGACTCTGGGGCTAGGGGATTAACATACTGAGTACTGAGACCAAAAATAGAAGTACTCTCAAAGTTGACCCCACCTCTCTAATAAAGAGTCTTAACAGAAAATGCAGATTCAAGGTGGAGGATTAGAGAGGCATTGGGATTATATCTGTTGGCAAATCAGAAAAAGTGCATTAAAAGAAGGGAAAAGTAATAAACAAATAAAAGAGATAATCATCTGCCTTTAACACCCCCTCTACAATGCCCTTGGAAACTGGCCTGTATCAGAATAAAATAGCTAGGGGACAGTTGGAGACTGCCTGGACTGCTGCAATAAGGCTTAGGGCAACAAGGGAAGGTGAGACACTACCTAGAATAGAGAGGCACAAAGGAAAAGTTTCTCATATGTCTGAGAATATATTTTGAATAAAGCTGCAGTAGCAGCAGCAGCTAGCACTCATCCCCTCATCCTCAGAGCAAACAGGTGATTCACTGGTCCCTGGCAGGTGACTGCAGACTGAAAGGTTTGCAAGGGCCCTCTTCCCAACAAATGAGAAAGGGAGGGACACAGCATACAGTAAATTCAAATTTTGGCCAGCAATCAAGTCTGCTGCATTGGGGGTTTCAGATTCTTTCAAGCCAAGTGGAGCTGCAACACTGTTTGCTTTGATAGCCAGTAGAGAGCTAAAGATAATTTGCCTTCTCACAAAACCTCCCTACTGCCCTATGCTGGTTGCTGAGGAGGCAGAGGAAGAGAGGGTACAGCTGTTCAAGGGAGGAGAACAGCTTCTGTGAAATTTTGTATATGAAGCTTGGTCTACAATAATGACATTGATTCTAGACTGCCCACTCTTCATTGAGTTACACTGCATTCATTCTTCCCTAGCACCTGGTGTCTGAGTTGAGAGGTCTACCAAAGAATGCCATCTGCTGGCAGTCTGGAAAATTGCATGGAAAGAAAGGAAAAGTAATAAATAAAAGATGCAATCAAAGCCCCAGGATGTGTATATCCATTGCAGGTGATGTGCCACACTAATGAAAGATGTTTATGTGAGAAGTTATGGGAGGTATGGGAAGTGGTGATCATGGGAATCCCTGTAATTTTTGTGTAACACTTATGTATTCTAAGCATCTTTTAAAATATATATGAAAAAAAGAAACATTTATGTAAGCAAATGCACGTATATGCATATATATCTATGTATCATTTTACAAACATTGGTTTGTATTATGAAAAATTTGGCTTTTACCCACAATAAAAAAAAAGAGGCAATCAGTTGCTTTTACTGCCCCTCTCTCCAAGACCCTTGGAAACTAGCCTGAACTCCATTACTGTGTACTTAACCCTGGTTTGAGAAACTAAACAAGGGGAATCCTAAATATCTGAACCAAGAGTCAAAAACTAATTGTAGAACACAGTACTTAATGGTACTTCCTTAGGCAAGAGAGAAACTGAACATAAGAGTAAAGTCAGCATCATAAACAGATGCCTAGGCAATAGCAAAAAATTGCAATTCATACCAAGAAAAAAGACAATATGACTCAAGCAAAATAACAATTCAAATCTCCAGATGAGACAGATGACTTGAAAGAGCTAATCAATAAGATCCATACAAATCTACTAAACCAAATCATGGAATTGAAGGCCAACATTGCTAAAAAATAAAAGAACTTAAAAAGACTCTGGATTAGCACAAAGAAATATTTGAAATCTTGAATAAAAATAGCAGAGTTTATATGAAAAAAATCACAATAAGTAATATTAAAATACAATAGAGGCATACAACAGCAGATTTGAAATCATGGAAAAAAGAATCAATGATGTAAAGAATAGAAGAGCTGAAGCTGAAAAGAGAGAAAGGAAGACAGAGAAAAGAATGGAAAAATGAGCAGGGGCTTAGGGAGTTGAATGATAGCATGAAGTGCACCAAGATACTTGTTATGGGAGTTCCAGAAGGAGAAGAGTAGGGAAAAGGGACAGAAAGAGTATTTGAGGAGATAATTCCCAGAAATTTCCCAACTCTCCTGAAAGACATGAATATACAGATCCAGGGAAGCATAGCATACTCCAATTAGAACAAATTCAGAGATCTACCCCAAGATACATAATATTCAGAATGCCAAAGATAAACAGAAAATTCTGAAAGCATCAAGGGAAAAACAAAACATAATCTTCAAGGAACATCCAATAATAGTAAGTGTGCGTTGCTCTTCAGAAACCATGGAGTGAAAAAGGCAGTGATAAGTTAATAATGAAGATAATGAAAGAGAAAAACTGCCATTCAATGATTGTTTATCCAGCAAAACTGTCCTTCAAATGTGAAAGTAATTTTAAAATATTCACAGATAAACATAAATTAAGAGAGTTTATAAAAAAGAATCCAGCTCAGCAGGAAACACTAAAAGGAGTTCTGCAGCCAGAAAAGAAGAAACAAGAAAGTGAGGCTTGGGGGAAAGTATAGTGAAGATTATCAGAAAGGGTTACCAAAAAGGTAAAAATGATGGACATAAATAAGATATGACATATGAAAGTCAAAGGATAAAATGATTGAAATAAATAATGCTTTTACAATAATACCATTGAATGGTAATGGGTTAATCTCTCAAGTCATAAGCTATAGGCTGACAGAATGGATAAGAAAACATGAGAAATCCATAGGCTATATCTCAAAGATTCACCTTAGACCCAAGTGCGTAAATAAACAGAAATTGAAGGGTTTTAAAAAGATATTTCACACAAATAATAATCAAAAGAGAGCAGAGGTACATATATTGGTTTTGGATAAGACAGACTTTAAATGCAAAAATTGTGATAAGATGCAGAAGGCCATTATATATATTAATAAAAGGGAGAATCTACCAGGAAGGAGTAACAGTCATAAAAATCTATGCACCTAACTAGGGTGCCCAAAATACATGAAACATACTGGCCAAACTGAAAGGAGAATTGGACATCTATACAATAATAATTGGAGACTTCAACATGCCACTCACATCATTAAATGGAACTTCTAAAAAGAGGATCAACAAAGAAACAGAGAATTTGAACAATATAATAAATGATTTCGATCTGACAGACATACAGAACAATTCACCACAAATCAGTGGATTATATGTTCTTTTCAAGTGTTCATGCATCATTCTCCGGGATAGAGCATAAGTTGGGCCACAAAACAACTCTCCATAAATTTAAGAAGATTGAAATTATACATAATACTTACCTGAGCATAATGGAATGAAGCTTTAAAATATGATTAGGCAGAAAAGGGGAAGAATCCAGAAAAATTTGCAAGAGAAATTAGTTGATATCTAAAGACAAATGAAAACAAGAACACAACTTATCAAAACTCATGGGATACAGTGAAGGCAGTGCTTAGAGAGTAATTTATAGCCCTAAATGCCTACATTAAATAAGAAGAAAGAGATAAATTCAAAGACCTTACTGAACACCTGGAGTAAATAGAAAATAACCTGAACACCAAACCAATCCCACATCAAGCAGAAAGAAAGAAATAACAAAGGCTAAAGCAGAAATAAGTGAAATTGAGAACAAGAAAAAGACAGTAGAGAAAATCAACAAAACCAAAATCTGATTCTTTGAGATCAATAAAATTGACAAAAGCTTAGCTAGACTAACAAAGAAAACAGAGATGGTACAAATAATTAAAACCAGTAAAGAAAGTGTAGACATTTCAACTGACCACACAAAAGTAAAAAGGATCAATAAGAGAAACGATGAGAAACAGTATGCCAACAAATTAGACAACCTATTTGAAATGGACAAATTTCTAGAAATACATAACCTAAATTTTCTCTACAAGACATACAACAACTCAATAAACCAATCACAAAAAAGGGAATGAATCAGTAATCAAAAATATTTCAACAAAGAAAATTCTCAGACAAGATGGCTTCACAAGTGAAATCTACCAAACATTTTGAGAATCAATACCAATCCTGTTTAAACTTTTACAAAAACAATCGAAAAGTAGGGAACATTACCCAAGGCATTTAATGAAGCCAACATCACCCTAATACCAAAGCCATATAAAGCTACTACACTAAAATAAAATTAGTGACCAATTGCTCTAATTAACATAGATTGCAAACATTCTCCACAAAATATTTACAAATTGAGTCAAGCAGCATACTAAAAAGATCACGTGGGTTTTATTTCTGATTTGTAAGGGTGGTTCGACATAAAATCAATTAACAAAATATATCATATTAACAAATTGAGGGAACAAAACCACATGATCATCTTGATGCAGAAAAGGAATTTAACAGAATCCAGCATCTTCTCTTGATAAATACACTTCAAAACATAGGTATACTTTTTGTTTATTACTATTATTATTGCAATAATGAAAATGCTCTAAAAATGATTGAAGAGATGAATGCATAATTATGTGATAATACCAAATACCATTGATTGTACACATTATATGAATTTTATACTTTATTAATATGTATCAATAAAATTGATTTGTAAAAAATATATATGTATATATGGAAAGTTCCTCAACATAATAAAGGGCATATATATGACAATCCCACAGGCAAATCCTCCTCAATGAGGAGATTTTGAAAGCTTTCTTTCTAAGATCAGGAAGAAGACCAGTATGCCCTCTGTCACCACTGTTACTCATCATTGTGCTAGAAGTTCTAGCTACAACAATTAGGCAAGAAAAATAATAAAAGGCATGCAAATTAGAAAAGAAGAAAAAATTTCACTCTTTAGTGTATAATTCCTTCAATATGCTCTTGGATTTGATTTTTATATATATATTCATAGGAAATATTGGTTCATGTGTTTCTAGGAAGATGTCCATATCATCTATGTTGTCTAATTTTTGTCATGCATTTGCTCAGACTATCTTCTTCTGATCCTTTTTATTTCTGTGGTGTCAGTGTCAATGTACCAACTCTCATTTCTTATTTTATTTATCACATCCTCTCTCTTTTAATCTTTGTCAGTTCAGATATGGGTTTATCAATTTTGTTGATCTAGTCAAAGATCCATTTTTTTTGGATTTGTTGATTTTGTTTTTTAATCTCAATTTAATTCATTTCTGCTCTAATCTTTGTTATTTCAGATTGCTTTGGTATTTGTTTGCTATTCTTTTACTCATTTTTCTGCGTGTGCATTTATGTCTTTGATTTTATCTCTTTATTATTTTCTAATGTAGATATTTTGGGCAATTAATTCCCCCCTCATCACTGCCTTCATTGCATCCCATAGGTTTTGATATGTTGTCTTCTCATTTTCATTAATCTTGAGATATACGGGATTCTCTTGCAATTTCTTCTTTGGCATACTGATTGCTTAAGAATGTATTTTTTAACTTCCATATATTTGTGGATTTTCCAGTTCTCCATCTGTTATTGATTTTCACTTTCATTCCTTTATGGTCAGAGTATTTACTATTTATTATTTCAATCACATTAAATTTTTGAGGATTGTTTTTTAACTTAACATATGTTCTATCCTGGAGAATGATCCATGGACACTTGAGAAGATGGTATATCCACCTGCTTGGGATGAAAGGTTCTGTATATGTCTGTTTGAAATATTTCATTGATAATATTATTCAAGATCTCTGTTGCCTTGATCCTTCATCCAGATGTTCTATCTATTGATGAGAATTTTGAATTGTAGTCTCCAATTATTATTGTAGAGTTATCTGTTTCTCCCTTCATTTTTGCCAGTGTTCACGTCATGTATTTTGGGGCACCCTGGTTAGAAGCATATTTATGTATGCTCTTTCTTCTTTTATTAATATATGGTGTCCTTCTTTGTCTCTTATAACAGCTTTGTATGTAAAGTATATTTTGTCCACTATTAGTATAGCTACCCCAGCTCTTTTTTTGGTTACTATTTGCATGGAATAACTTTTTCTAACCTTCCACTTTCACCCTATTTGCATCCTGAATCAAAGGTGAATCTCTTGTAGAAAGAGTATAGTTGGATCATATTTTTTAATCTATTCTGCAAATCAGTGTCTTTTGATGGGGGAAGTTATTTATTAATATTAAATGTTTTTTTTAAGTATAAAGGCAGTACTTCAACAATTTTATCCCTTGGCTTTAATATACCATATCTTACTTTTACATCTCTTTTTACCCTTTTACTTACCATTATTGTTAATCTTCATTTCTTTACTCTATGCCAGCCTCTCTTCCCTGTGTTTTCATTTCAGCCTTTAGAACTCCCAGTAATAATTTTTGTAGGATAGGTCTCTTGTTGAAAATTTTCTCACTTTCCATTTATTTGTGAATATCTTGATTTCACTTTTATTTTTGAAGGACAGTTTTGCTGGATAAAGAAATCTTGACTGTTTTTTTTTTTCTTTCATTACCTTAAATATATCATACCACTGCCTTTTTACTGCCATGGTTTCTGGTAATAAATCAAAATTTAATCTTATTAGGCATCCCTTGCATGTGATGAATATCTTTTATTTTGCTGCTTTCAGGATTTTCTCTTTTTCTTTGGCATTTGACATTCTGAGTAGTATGTCTATCAGAGCAGTTCTCTTAGATTTACTCTGTCTGGAATATGCCTAATTTCCTGGACATGAATATTTATGTCTTTTATAAGAGTTGGGAAATGTTTAGACATTAATACCTCAAATATTCTTTCTGTCCTTTTTCCCTTCGCTTCTTCTTCTGGGACTCCTAGATGCATATGTTTTTTCACTTCATGATGCCATTAAAAGAGAGATTGGCTCAAATGTTTCCATTCTTTTCTCTATCTGTTCCTATGCCTGAAAGATTTTGTTTGAACTGTCTTCTAGTTTGTTGAGTCTTTCCTCTTCCTGTTCAAGTCTACTGTTGTATTTTTAATGTCTTCTATTGTGCCTTTCATTCCCATAATTCCTGTTATATTTATACTTCCAAATTATTCTTTAGTCTCACCCAGTGTCTTCTTTATATCCTTTATCTCTTTAACCATATTTCCTTCACCTCCTATAATTGACTATAAGATTTGTTTGAACATCATTGATTTATTGTTTCAATTTTGCATCTCTTCCAAAGTTTTCATCTGTTCTTTTGACTGGGCCAAAACTTCCTGTTTCTTAACATGGCTTGTAATTTTTTGCTGATGTCTAAGCATCTGGTTATCTTGATGAATTTACTCTGATTGTCAGTGCTTTGCTTTTGCCTTTGTTTTTATTGTTGATTGTCTTTGTGTTAAAACTCTTCTTTTATACTTGGTTCAGCTTTTTCTAGATGTCTAGAATTGCCTGTATTTGACTAAGATTTTTCAACCTCTTCTTTTCTTTCCCTGGATATGTAGTACAATTTGTAAGATATCATTATTTGTAAAATTGCTTCATGCCCTGGTGAAATTTTTCTTTAGCCATTTACAATACTTTTCTGGGAGACTCTTTCTCTCTCTCATGTTCTGATATACCCCAGAATGGCATCTATTAACAGAAATTTTCAGAAAATGACAAATGGTCTACTTTCATCAAATTACCTTTGGGGATAGTGATTTAAATTCAAAGCAGTAACTTTCTTAAATGTCAAATAGTATGTAAAAATATTTGTTCAACACACTTTTGATAAGTGTCCCAGGCTATGTCACATTTATTTTTACTTGTTATCTTTTTTAAATCCATTCTGAAATTTAATTTATTTTTCTTTAACTTAGTAGCAACTGGGCAAGTTTTGTTTGTATTTGTTGCTGTTGGTCACATTAAACAGTATATGATTTTCCTTTATGCAATAATGTGAGTCCAAACACTTAGAAAAAGATTTTATTGGGGTATGCACAATATTATGGATATATTATAATGTAAATAAATATATTTAATATGGCATATAATTGCAAATGTATTGAATCATCCATGAATTTTTACACTTTTGGAATAGATCGCTTTTGTTTACTTCAACAAAAAAAGTCTATGTTAATTTTATTGAAAATAAGCATGATTTCAAATTTACACAATCTCAAAAGCATAATTGAGGAATCCTTACAAATCAGTATCTGAGGAAAGACTGGCCTCTCTGGAGGGTGAAATCTTCATTTCTCCAAGTCTCCTGAGAGTGATGTTTCATAGGGCATAACTCTGTGTAGAAAGAAACTAGAAGCAGAATTTTTTATCTGATTAGGTTTAAATATATATCTCTCTTCCTGAGAAGTGATTCCATAAATTTTATTCAGGAAAAAAGAGGCAGAACCATGGATTTTGAAAAGTGTCTGAATTTTGCAAAATAAATATTCATGTTACAGAAGATAAATATGATTCAACATTCATTATGTATATTTGAATGTTTAACGATTTTCTTTTAGATGGCTAAATAAGAAATTACTTAAATAGTTGTTATATATCTAAAGATGTTTAGCAGACTTTATTTCTGCTCCATATTATAAGTTGTTACTCGAGAGAATTTGAATGATAATGATTCTGGTTTCATTATAAGTGGTTGGTTTTAAAAACGGTTACTAGTTAAATGTATGTGATACATAGGTTTACACAAAAATGGAAAATATAATGTTTCAAAAATGAAAAAGAAATTGAACTAGCACATGCACTAAGAATGAATATTACTTGAACTAGATTTTTTAGGTTAGCTAAGTTATTCATAGGCAACTGCGAGCTAGCAAAGCATTTCTGAGAAATCAGTAAATGCAAAAAAATAGTTTCATTGGAGATATTCAGTGAATTTTTCACTATGATCCATTTTTAAAATATTTATCTACTGGATATGAGGACTAGATATGCTCTATGTAGGTTTTGAACATTATATTATATTTTAGGTATTTAAAAACTCACAAAGAAAAATTAACTCACTCATTTTGTTTTTCATCCCCATTAAAATTGTAAAGTAATTAATTTCTGTATATCTCTGAGATAATAAGGAGAATGGGAAAATACCTCTCTCTCTCTTTATCTTACACCCAAAGTTATGCATTTTTCATCACCATGTGCTCCCTAGTAGATGTATAGTAATTTTAGCCTAGGTAAAGTATACAATTTCTAAGATGCAATGTAGAAAGATGCAATGTGAAAAGATGGAGGAGAGCAATGAGTCTTCCAAGGATCAATTACAAGGCATGATTTTGTTAAAGAAAATTAAAATAGCATCTGGTACTTAGTATATGTCTAATAACCCACACTTAGATCAATAACTTCAACTTAAACAGTGAGTATTGTATTTGATGCTTAATAAAATTCTCTGCTTTAAGGAATTTTCCTCTTGACAAAAGTGGAGTTGATAGAGGAAAATGCATAATTAAAAAGTTATTATAGGGAAACAATTTGTATAAAATATTTTACAAACATACTAGAAATTCATGAGTATAATCTATGAAAGTAAAGGGAAATATTATTATACCTATTGCCTACATATAATGCTAGCCAAATTGCATACTATTTTAAATTACAAATAGTTTATATGTAAAAGAAATATTAATAAGAATAAAAATTCTAACATTATTATAGTCCTTACCCTTCTATTCTATGTTTTCCACATATAACATTAAATAACTATGAAATGATGCCCCTTGAGATAATTAGTTGTAGAGTTGAAAAAATAATTAAGACTGACACTGGATTTATTTATAATTTGGAATGCTTCAAGATTATCAGAAGTAAAATAGTTGTGGTTAAAGTAGTTGTATTGAATAAGAAGATTTCAGAAACTTCTAGAAAAGAATGTAGGCAAGATATCTTGACAGAAATTAGCCCTTCATAAAATATTGGATTTCAGGCATGACTGCAGAAAGGAAGGAATATCAGGTGTGATGTTTTTCTTAGACACTATGTATAAAAACATCAAAGGAACTCTGGTATGCACTGCCAAAAACAAATGGATTTGTTTATTATTAGAATCAAATCAAATTATTTAGGCCTGTGGGGCAAATGTGGATAGAAAGGTCTCACATGCCTGCCTTGTATTACAAATGAAATGAAAGAAAAATGATGTATATCTATCTGGGATCTTTTAGATTAATGATTCTCAGAAAAAACTCATAATCATTAAATTTGTTATAGGAACAGTTTCAAAATCAGCTGTATAAAGAACAGGAGATATCAGTGGTCCTCCAACTCAGCTGATTCTAAGCATCTGTAACAGCTGTAGACTGTCCCAACAAATGGGATGATGCAGAGGCTCTTACAGAGCATAATTGGGATGACTATTCACTAAAAAAAAGGTTAAAGAATCACTAGATGTGTTCAGGCAGAGATTGAATAGCTATTTTATTAAAATAATACACATGTTTCTAAATAACTGTAATTTTATGGGTCTTGATTTTTAAAAAAATATTTTGATGACTTTAATACTGTAATTTCTCTAATTCTGAAATATGAATCCTGAAATTTACATATAGGAATAGTTAGGAAAGAAAATGAAGAGAAATGGGGTCATTGATTTCAAATATAGTCTCTTTTTTTCCTATTCTTTTATGCTTATGTCTGATGAAAAGCAATATATTGAAAGAATTGTTGCATTTAATTTTGAGTTATGTGGATTGTCTCCATTTAGTTTTTAGCATATTTTATCATATTACACTTTTTAAAATTAATTAATTTTCTTTATATTTTAAAAGATGCTTAGATTACATAAATGTTACACAAAAATTACCGGGATCCCCATGTTCCCCACCTCCCACACCTACCATAACCTCCCACATAAACATCCTTCATTAGTGTGGCACATCACCTGCAATGGATATACACATCCTGGGGCTTTGCCACTAAGCATGGACCATAGTTCATATTGTAGACCACACTCTCTCCCACACGGTTCTGCATGTTATATGCTGATGTAAAATGGCCTATATTTGGTTGTGCAGGGTTGACAGGTGGATAGACTAGGAAGGACAGTTAGAATTCCCAGGATTCTGGGGGAGAGATGGGAGAGGGACCAGGTGAGTCATATTACACTTTGACTACAAGAAGATTGCAACATATTATAAGACATGGGCAATCTCACTATTTTCACAGAATTCCTCCTCCTGGATATCTCATACTCTAGGGAGCTCCTAGTCTTGCAAACAAAGAGTCCCAAAATTGTCCACTGCATTGATCTTTTTTGGGCAGGCATAGAGTAAGATGCAGCTACTGTGGTAAATTGTAACCACTGTCAGGTGAAAAACACAAGTGTAGAAGGCCTTCTGCCATCCCTGGACAGAGGAAATCTTAATTACAGTAAAGGCAATATAAGTGTAAACACTTCTACAAGGAGCAAGGAACCCAAGAGCAACAGAGCAGAGGCAATAAAATCTTGCAGCTCAACTAGAGTTATATCCTCACAGGCCTCTTTAGCAGTGGGGCTCTGTCACAGAAGAAGTGATGGATTCTATTTAGCCCACAAAAGTTAAGGGGTTCAGTTAAGATTAATGGAACCAACAATAATAATAATGCACCCACATAGGATCCTATAAGCATCAGTATGCATGCCAGTTTGTTCATAGTGAGGGCATATCTCTGTGGCACGCGAATGGCAACATATTGGTCATAAGACATGACTGCAAGGATCAAGAGTTCTGTGGATCCCAGGAAGAAGTAGATTATAGAATTACTGAGACAATTAACAAAGGATATTGCTTTGGTGAGTGCAAAAGTTTTGGCTAACATCTTAGGCACCACTGTAGAGCTGATGTTTACCTCAAGGAAGGGAAGGTTGGCTACCAAGAAATACATGGTTGAGTGCAGATGGTAGTCACGACAGATGAGAAGAATGATGATAAAGTTGCCAATCAGAAAGGTCACGTACATGATTGGGAACACAGAGAAGAGGAGAAATTTTATTCCTTTCTCATTCTGAAACCCTAGAAGGAGGAACTCAGTGATACTGGTTTTGTTTTTGTGATTCATCCTGTTCTGATCCCCAGTTCATCCCAGCATTACAGAAAGAATTTATGGTTTGTCCTTACGTATAATCCCTGGAAATACACTACCAATGTCCATTACCTAATTTTAGTTTGCAAGGATTAATATTAATGCAGAGAAGGATGATGTTTCAAGTATATAAATATCTCCTTAGAAGAAGTGTACAAGAAGAAAGAGCTCAGCTCTGAGATTTAATCATAAGAGCAGAATTAGTCTCACAGTATGTTTTTGAGAATTGTTCTTTGGACAAACCTGTGAGATTTCTCTAGATATATAGAACCTAATGGTGGATTCATGTGTTTAGAAGTCATGTGAAACAGAATCATAGAAGGCACTATTTTAGTGGGATCTTTTATAGAATCATTTATCATCCAAGAAAATAAGAATAGTTTTTTAGGATCTGAGAGCCAGAGTCGTAGAAATATCTAATTCTATATTAATATGTGTGAGCAAATGTATCTTATTGAGCTATTATTTTACATGTGGAGAAATTTTTTAAATAAGAAAATATCATTACAAAATAAGCATTTTCCTTATAGATCATGACCTCTAACTCACTGGTTTCAAATTCCTCATTGCAGCTAAGAATATAAATTCACCCTTACATAATGTCCATAAAGAATCAGACAAAATAACAAATGGGATTTTCACAAGTTATTACATGAGTAAGGCAACTGGTGAAAATATGACTTTGTTTATCATTGTTGGCAATGTTTCTGTCAGGATTCAGTTAAAAAGCAGAGGAAAACGTGAGCTTTTGAAGCATTTCCAGCCATACTAAGGCCAGAAATATACTGAAAAATAGGAATCTTATTGCAGACAAACACATTTTTTATTTATTCACTAAACTGACTTTGGGGGGAGATTTACATTGTGCCATATATCTTGCTATTGAAGGCAGGAAACTCAGATTTGGTGCCAAGAATCTTTTCACACCTCAAATTACAAGATTCATTAAAGTTTTCTATTGAAAGGTGTTGGAGAGCTAATTTTAGATTAGTGATATTTTTAGTGTTACAATCTAATAGGTAAATGAATAAAGCTTGGAGAAATTAGCTTGTATTTGTCTATTGCATAGAGGATCAATGGTGGAAATATGACTAGTACCTGGGGCTTTTGATTTAGGTTCCCTTGTTCTTTATGGCCAAAAATATTAATTTATTATTTTGCTCTAATCATTTAGCACTTTAGGAGGATTGGAGCAGGGACACACCTGAATTTTTTACTTATATAATTAAACATAAAAAGGGAACATTAAATAAATCTGGAGCAAATTTGGTGTTTTTTTAGTGATTTATCAAACTAAAATAATCCATCAGAATCCTAGCATAGCAGCTAAATGTTTAATTAAAAAGACTGAAACTTTTCAGTATAACAACACTGTATGCATCAGTTTCATCAGGTTGCTTTCCTGTGGCCATACTGAGGTAATGGATTATTAATGGACCTACTAGAGAGGAAATATTAATTTTGGTCTTTAGGGAATTGCTGGGACTAGCTCTTCCTGTGGTCAGATAAATGGGTGGTTTGAATTTGAGCAACTGATTGGCATTCTGAGGGAACTAGCAGATTGACTAGAAACTGAAGGAAAGAAAGGAGCTAAACCTTCAAGGGAAGACATTAAATGCACATTTATTCAAGTATAAATTTTTGAATAATGTTTGAAATAAATGAAAGGATGGTTGAAAGGTCAGGAGGAAATCATAGTGAAGGGAGGATGAAAGGAAAATACATAAGAGAGAAGGACATTAGGTATAAATGAAGATTATCATACATTCTCTACTTACATGCTGAACTGTACATCATAATTTTAATGCATGTTCCTGTTCATGGTTTCTCAGTCTTTGTCAATCGTTACACAGTTAGGGTTCACTGTTGGAATCACATCTATAGATTGATCCCTTCTTCTGACAGTCAGAGAATGTTAGGAAACCAAGGAGTGGAGGATACTGCCATGACTACAGGAGAGTTTATACACACCTTGCTTGGGAAAGGTCCTGTAGCTCAATTTAGCTTGTACAGATGACACCCAAGAATATGTAGTTTTAAAAATCTCATCCATAAATCATTGTAACACTCAGAGGAATTAAACCTGAGATCATTAGTCTTGCTTCCCTGGAGGCATAGCTTCTGGTGGAAAAATGGTCTCCAGGAAATTAATTATATATAAAAAATTACAGTTAAA
>JAQZBX010033976.1:0-25171 GCA_029593785.1 Cabassous unicinctus
TTAAAAAAAAAAAAAAAAGGAAAGAGAGCAAAACGCCTTTGCCTTGCTTTTTAAACCATTAATTATTCCACCCCTTTGCTAATGGCATGGGAGGAGTCCCAGCTGTTTGCTGTTTTGATTGATTACCCCACCCATCAATGCCCCAGTAGGGCCCAATGAAAATATACGGGGCTTCTCCTGGTTCTCCTGGTTTCTGGAGGAAATCATATTTCGAATGGGATTTCTCGCAAGGGTCTTCCAGCAGCCATCTTGGGGGTATCGATGTCCACGTGGACTTCTTGCCAGGTTCCAGATCCATCTATCGATTCCCTATCTAGCCAGCTTCAACACCAAGGTGACAATGGGGGAGTACTCACCACTGCTCCCACCCTGAAGTCACCCTTATGTCTGCCGGAATTCCTGCAGTAGCCTCCAGCTGGCCTCTGCTTCTGCCCTTGCTTCTACAGCTCACTCTCCTATGTCACAACCAGAGCGAGCCTTCTGAAAGGAAATCAAATTGCTTTCTCACTTCTCTTCAAACTTACCAGCCTCGCTGCTATCACCCTGGTCCGAGCCACCACCTGTAGGGCCTGGAGTATGTCAAGAGCCCCCTAATTTGTCTCCCCTCTTTCATCCTCCTTCTCCATACAGCAGTGAAAGTGCTTCTTTTCACATCATAAATCGGATAATGCCACTCTTCTGCTCAGAACTCCCCAGCAGCTTCCCATCTGACTCAGAGTAAACCCATATGACTCAGCAAAGTCAAAGAAAACTCTTATAAAGGTGCACATCTCCTACTCTCTCCTCACTCCATCCCAGCCACCCTGGAGCCTTTCATTGGCTGTTCTTTCTATTCATAAGGCTCTTTCTCCAGACATCCACTCTCTCACCTCCTTCAAGTCATAATGAAAACCTCACCTTCTCAGTGAGGTCTTTGTTGGCCACTGTGATAGTCTGGAGCTATGTACCCCAGAAAAACATGTTTTTAAACTTAATCCATTCCTGTGGGTCTGGAACCATTGTAAGTAGGATCTTTTGATGAGGTTATGTAAGTTAAGATGTGGCCCAACTCAATCAGGATGGGTCTTAACCTTATTACTGGAATACTTTATAAGCAGAATGAAATTCAGACAGAGAGAAAAATCACAGGAAGCAAAAAGCTGAAGGTCAATGGGCTGGAAGAAATGGGAGAGACCAGGAGAAGCCACCATGTACATTGCCATGTGACAGAGGAGCCCTGGACCAGGCATCACAGGTAGCCAGCCCCAGAGTCTTTGGGAAGAAAGCATTGTCTTGATATGGACTTTTCCTAGCCTCAAACTGTGAGTTAATAAATTCCCACTGTTTAAGCCAACCCATTGCATGGTATTTGCGTGAGCAGCCAAGGAAACTAAAACAGCTACAGTATTGTAAAATTACCCTCCCACTCCATAAAGCTTCATCCTACTTCCCTGTTTTATCTTTTTCTCTTAGTGTTTATCATCTTCTAATGTACTAAATAATTCACACAAAATTTTCAAATGCTTATCTCCCCTGCCCCCAAAGGCACATACACTGGAATATAAACTCCACATACACTGGAATATAAACTCCACGAGGAAAAGTATTTTTATCTGTTTTGTTCCCGGTTGTATCCCCAGCACCTAGAACAAGGGCTGGAACATGGCTGGCATTCCATAAATAATTTTTAAATGAAAGAATAAATGGTTAAGTATATTGAGTTAGGCCAAGATGATGGAAGTTTAAGCAATCAGAAAAATATTGTACTTGTATTTGGTATCAATGTGGAAAAACGACATGTGACAATATCAATGTGAAAAAGCAGAATCCTTGCGTTGTGATAAAAAACGTTGGGAGCAGATGTAGCTCAAGTGGTTGAGTGCCTGCTTTCCATGTATGTGGTCCCAGGTTGGATCCCCCATACATCCCCAAAAAACAAACAAATGAAAAAAACAACTCTCATTGGGGAGCAGATGCAGCTCAGTGGTTGGGCGCCTGCTTCCTGTGTAGGAGGACTTGAAGAAAAAAAAAAAAAGTTTTGGTGTGGCTGTTCTTCTCTAGTTCTTTTGCTTCCCCTTCCCTTAAACATTGGAGTTACCAAGTTTGTCCTTGATCTTCTCATTTTTATCTACCCTTGTGGTTTCAAACCCCATCCAGTTTACTTAGCATGTTACCCAACTATCCATCTCTGGCTTAGGCCTCTGCTCTTAACCGCCCATCACATTTCTCAGGTTGCTTTGCACACTCCTCTATTGTAGTTAGAATACCATTTTGGGAATAGTTGCCTGCTCATCAGTCTCCCCCAATAAAATGGAAGAACTCTTACAGGACGAGCTGCCTGGAACATATTAGTAAGTACTCAATAAACGTTTGAGCAATAAGAGCCTTATATTTATCATTTAATTCTCACAGCAGCCCCATGAGGTAGGTATGTTTATAAATGAACAGCGACTAAAAAGTATGCAAACGGTAAATCAGGTGTTAAAGTGGTGGGACTGTAATTTTTTTTCCCCAAAAATTTCTTTAATATTGCAGTTAAGCAGTATGTGTGTAATATCGATTTAAAAACTTGAATGGGCAAACACAGCAACAGGAAATTGTAAAGCAGGGTCTCTGGGAAAAAGGGAGGAACCCGAAAGTACTGACAAACCTTGACCTGACTCCCAACAGGATGAGAAGTCTGCGAAGGCGGGGAGTGCGGGCCGGGGGAGCAGCACCAGGTCCCACCCACGGAAACGATTCCTTACCGGGAGGCCAGCCCCGCGCCACATGCAAAGGACCTGCGGAGGCGTGGCTTGAGGTGACGCCCGCTGTGGGCGGAGCCACTCTCGAAAGGCTCTGGTGGGAGACTTGGACTGATTGGCTGGTGCAGTGACGGGGCGGGTTCTGTCGATAGACCAGCCTCTCTAAGGGGCGGTGCCTGCGTCCGGCCCTCCCTGGAGAGGGAAGGAGACTGGCTCTGACGTCCGCTTCGAGAAGCGTACGGTCTGAGGCGTCGTCAACCACAGAGGCGGAGCCGGAAGCACTACGGTTTGACCCCCCAGCCACTGTTTTCGAAGGGGCGGTTTTCTTCCTCCATACCTGCTTCGCCTCCCCTTTACCCCCCCGGCTTCGAGGAAATCGAAGCCCCCAGGCCTGGGAGAGGCGGCGCAGGCCAAGCTCCCGGACCCGGAAGAAACGCCATCTCCCGCCTCCGCCATGGAGCCCTCCGCGCTGTCCCTCACCGAGGAGGACTTGACTGAAGTGAAGAAGGACGTGAGTAGCACGACCTTGCCCAGGCGCCGCCGGGGGCCGGAGGTGGGCGGGGGCGGGCTGCAGTGGGAGAGGGAGGCAGAAACCCAGAGTCCGAGGACGAGCCTCTGGTGGGAGGAGCGGAAGGTCAGGGCATCGCGACGATTCCTGCAACCCGAGAACCTTGGGTTGTGATCCCCGGTGATTTGTTAATCCACATTTTAAAGTCGCTGAACGCAGGGTTTAGGTTGCTGAAGCTTTGTCCAGTAGAGCGTTTCTTAGCAATCACCTTCTTACCCATTCATCCCCACGTGATTTTTACCCCCGCTGCCCTCATGGAGCTACGTTGTTGGGGATCGACGGCTCAGGTTCATCCTTAAGTCATATTTTCCTGGGCTGCTCTCCCAATCTAGAGCAAAAGCTAGACTAGATAAAGAATCCCAAGCAGTGGAGCAAATAATGTAAAAATCTTTTGCAAAAGGGATTGAGGGAAGCTCAACAGCTGAAAGCACAATCTGGAATTCCCCTAGTAAGCAGACGCCCACATATGTAAATTGAGGGGGTATGAATACTGTGGCAGAGAATTAATTTACAGGTAAACGTTGAGAATATTCAGTAGCTACATAATTCTCTTCTGCTTGGATGCTGAAGGACTGCACAAACCTTATAATGCTTACTTGTAAAGAACGGCTTTGTTGAGGTATGATCTGTTTCTTTTTCCTTTGCTTTTAGTTACTTGGCTTACCATGTGAGACCTGTGGGAGTACTACTAAAATATTTTATACTAATTCATATTAAAAACAGAAACTCAGCATGACGTGTATTTTGATTTGACACTGCAATACTTGGACAAGATGATCTTTGTGAACTGTGAAGGAGAAGAGCTTTTTCATGTTCATCTACTTCAACTCCCTTCCTCTTCCCTGGTCTGTACTGTGATCAGATGGTATGACTCATAGCAAAAGGAAGCTGGAGATTAAACTATATGACTGGAACTTGTCCCTTAATTTCCTTATTATGAGGTATTTATGGGGCGATTACTATGTGCAAAGTACCATTCTTCTGCCTAGAATTCAAAAATGAACATCAGACCACTACTTTATTATTGGTTGAGATGAGTCAGGGACATTGATGACTACAGTGGATTTTCATTATTTGTCATAGTTATGTTTGTTTGTTTTTTTTACCGGGAGGTCCTGGGGATTGAACCCAGGTCCCTCTGTATGGGAGACGGATGCCCAACCGTTTGAGCCACATCCGTCCCTCGTTATGTTTTATAAAGTCATTGTGAGCGCTGAATTAGTGAACACTGAATCCTGACTCCTAGGGGATATATAGGGGGGTTAGGTTTCTGCAACATTTCCCTCAACCACTCAGTATATTACACTGTTTTATATGTATTTCTCTTTAAAGACATTTTATTTGATATATATTGTTGATTCATTAACCTTGACCTTACGGCCAACAGCACTGTAACTCATGCCTAAGCAAAGCTTACCTGAAAAATATATTTTCTCCATAAGGCACATCACAGCCTTCTAGTGCTTAGGAACACTAGACAGCACTTCAGCACTGTTCATGTGTTCATGGAGGCCACTTTAAACAGTGAAAGCACCAGCAAAAAGCACAAAAATGTGAAAAACATGGCACAAAATAAAGCAGGAAAAGGACAGTTGTTTATAATAGCAGCTGAAACAAGAAGGTGAAGTGTTGCCTTATTCCACCTTAGTTGGAAACATGCACATCAAAGGACTCAATTTTTTGGCCACTGCGCATGTCTGTGAATGATTGAAAAAGCTTCATGAATATTGATTTGAGGGTTACAAATAAACTTTAGTGAGTAGGCAAATTCACAAATGTGTAATCCACAAATAATGAAGATCACCTGTATTGTAGAATAAATCAGTCTTATTCAAGATGTATGCCAGTAAAACTATGAACTTCAAGAGCTAAGGTTATGGAGTTCCATATGATAGGCTACACAATTTGCAGTGCTCCCATTTAATCTTTATAAGAATCTCTAGGGGAGTTTTTGTTATTCTCATTTTACAGCTGGTGACTGAGCAGTGACAAGTGGGAGATAAGACTTGTAGAGATGAAAAGAGTGGATTCCGTGACTTTATTTTTTCTGTCCATTCATTGATATCCATCTCCATATTTCAGTTTACATCTATATCAGAAACTCATAGCATTGGGGAAACTATGAATGGGTTTCAGGAGGTCTATGAAAAAAATACATACATTTTTAAATCTTCATGATATTTTCAAAATGGTTTATGATCTTAAGTTTTGAAATTACCACCCACATATTCAAACTTCTCTAAAAATCTAGGTAAGTGTTTGCAAATATCTACTAGAAATCTTTTAGACAAGATTCCTCACCTTGTCTAAAATTGAACTTTTTGTGATCCCTCCCCCAAAGCTGCTTGCTGTTACTGTTGTATTCTTTATCTTGATGAATGGTGTACCATCATCCCTCCTCCTGGAAGCACCAACTTTTTCATTATATCCCTCTCTGCATCTAGTTGTTTATCTCATCTTTTTTTTGGTTGGATTCAGTATAATAACTATGAATTACATGCTACTGGGATGCTGATACTGTAGTTGGTTCTTACAGTTCAAAAATAAAAAACTAAGACACAATCATCATTTGAAAATAGCTTGATTTCTTGGGGGGAGGGAGACAGATATAAAGTGATAATTACAAATCACAAAATAAGTGTAAAATTAATTTTACATTCATCCAAAGCATATCTATTTGGCACTCTGTTAAGTGCAGTGTTAAACAAAACATACCTAGTTCTTGCCCACTTCATGTGTATAGGTAATTAGAATGAAAACAAATAAATGTATAATTACAAATTATGGTAAGTGCTGTGAAGTTGACAAACAGGTGCTGAGACATTAACGGGAAATCTGCTTGAGATAGGATGATCAGGAAAGTGTACATTTAAACTGATTCCTGAAGGTTGTGACAGAACTGGGGAAAGAACATTCTAAGGAGAATAGAATTTGCAAAGGACCTAAAAATAAAAAAGCAAGGAAGGACTTGATGGCTTAGGGAAAAAGGAAGAAGGCAGAGAGCAACCTGAGGTTAGGAAGGTGGGCTAGAACCAGATCATGAAGGGCCTTATAGTAGTAAAAGGTTTGGGTTGTTTTTTTTTTTTAAAGATCCTTCTTCCTATTGGGTAGACTGAGAAGAGCAAGAATGAGAGCAGGGAAGCCAATAGAGAGACTCTTGGAATTTATGTAGATGAGAGAAATGGTGATTTGGATCAGGGTGAAGGCAGTGAAGATGGATGGAGCAGGAGAACTATGGATACATTTTTGAAATATGTAAGACTTAAAAAATGTTAAGACTTGATGGGTTGAATGTGAGAGTTGAGGAGAATGGAATTTGATTAGTAAGTAGAAATGTCAAATCAGCAATCAGATCTACAAGTCTAGCAGTCAAGAGAGATATGAGCTAGAAATATAAATGGGTGTTGTCAGCATGTAAGTGTGGGATTCAGTGCCTTCACCCAGGAAGTTAAGAGCTGGAAGAAAAAAAAGTGATTGAGAAGTAATATCCACAGAGATGGGAAGAAAGCGAGGAGACGATGATATTCATATAAGCCCAGAAAAGAGTGTTTCAGGGAGGGAGTGGTTAACTGTGACCATGCTGATGAGAAGTCAAGTTAGACTGAGACTGAAAAGGCAAAAAAAAAAAAAAAGGTCATTGGTGACTTTGAAGAATATTGGAGCAGAATGGAAATGTCTGAGAATTAATTGGGAAATAAGATGGAGGAAGTGGAATCCTTGTATATAGAAAAGTGAAACAATTGATGTATGCACAGGGTGTTACAAGGGCAGAGGAGGGGGTGCTTACCTCGTCTGGGGAGTAAACCTTCCTGAAAAGAGTTGGCCACTGAGTTGAATCTTCAAGGACGAAAAAGGGTTTAGACAATAGAAAAGAAAGCAATACAAAGTTAATATCATAAAGAAATGTAAAGTGACAAACAGCAGTTTTAGGAGAAGCATAGAGTTCCAGGACAGACAGGTGGTGGTAGATTAAGCTAGAGAAGTAGAGAGAAGCCGTATTATGGAGAGCCTTGTCTGCCATAATAAAAGAGCAATTGTTTATTGAGCTCTTACTGTGTGCCAGAGACTGCCAAGCCTTTTATATGCACTGTCCCATTTAATCCTGGAGATTGTGTGAGGTAATTATTTATCATTTTATCAATAATCCATCACAGGCATAAATTTGGGAGTCATCAAATGTAGGTGGTAAACAATGATGATGGAATTTGTCAGGGAGTTCATCTTTTAAATCAAGTCTTCTGCCTCCATCCTCACAGCTTCAATTCATGCTCTCAACATATCTTACCTGAGATATTGCAGCAATCTTCTTATTGGTCTTCTTTGGCCCTGGTTTGCTCCCTCCTCCCTTCTACTCACCTGCAAAGTTATTTTAATGCTGGCTACAGGGAAGCATGTTATAAAAATCCTTCCATGATCCAATCCTAGTTTTCCTTCTCAACCTCATTTCTTACCATCCTCTTACATGCACCCTGTATCCCAGCTACCCCAAACTTATCAGTATTTCCCCACAGTGCACCTTCATGCCTCCAGCTCAAGTATAATCTCTGTAAATTTCCCAGATCCTATAGGTAGAGTTACTTGTACTTGATCTAAAGTCTTATTTGGGGGTCATATCAGATTTTCTTATAATTATTGGCTTGTCTTTGATATGTATTCCCCAAATAGACCATGGGCCCTTTGCATGCAGGATTCAAGTCTTACTCATCTTTATAAACCCATTGCTCAGCTCTTGGAATATTTGGTATTTAGACACTTAAGTGTTTGTTGTGTGAACAAATAAATGAATGTGGAATTTCAATGGACTGAGAAAACCATCTGCAGGAACCCTTCACCCAGCTTTTCCTGCCACTGCATACTAGGTTACTTCTAAGGTCTTCCATTATTATAAATGTAAGTTAAAGTCATCATCATCATCATCATCATCATCATCACTAACATTTATTGATTACTTACTAGGTACCTGACCCTTTTCTAAGCACTTTGCTTGTATTTATTTATTCCTCATAACAATCAGATGAGGAAAATCAAGGTGCAGTGGTGTTATATAACTTACCCAAGATCACTTATCTAGCAAATGGAGGAAGTAGAATACAATGACTGGCACCCAATTGTTATTAATGCCATTTTTAGGACCCATGGATTTTCTACTAATTAAGCCTCTTTAGCTACTTCTTAGGTCTAGGTCCATTTTCTGTGGTCTCCTTCTCTTCATTTCTTCTGTTTCTTCCAATATTCATAATTCCTTTTAAGTTTTTCTTCCCTTTCCCACCCCAATCTCCTCTACCTCCTTTCTACCAAGACTAACTCATTGAATTTAAAGTATATATTTCCAGCTGACCCCAAAAACAGACACATTATGAGTCCTTTTAATTTAGTGTTTTGTATTGTTTTGTTTTAGTTGAACTTTAGGAAGATGGAGTCATTAATAACAAACATGGGGAAATTAATAAACTCTGAGAAGTCTCATTAAGTTATCCTTCTGGTCCTGACTAATCTTGGACTCCTTGCTAAATGGTACCTAAAAAGCATGGTAGCGTTTGCTCTCATCTTTACCTAGGCCCTCTAGATTTGGCTAGTCCCTCCTTGCAACAGCCTGGGTTTGGTTTATAGGCATGAAGGTAAGATCAGAGGAGGACAGAAGCTGTGAGTAATGTCTAGTCTGGAAAGTACTTGTGTCTACTGGAACCTTTATCTTAATTACCTTGTATTTCAATGGGCTGAGTCTCCTAGGTAAAGAAACAATCACCTATGTGGTTTTCTTAGGTATATAAAAAAAATAACATTGATGCGTATTTTATGTCTTTTAGGCTTTAGAAAATTTGCGTGTATACCTGTGTGAAAAAATCATAGCTGAGAGACATTTTGATCATCTACGTGCAAAAAAAATACTCAGCAGAGAAGACACTGAAGAAATTTCTTGCCGAACATCAAGTAGGAAAAGGGCTGGAAAATTGTTAGACTACTTACAAGAAAACCCCAAAGGACTAGATACGCTGGTTGAGTCTATACGGCGAGAAAAAACACAGAACTTCCTGATACAGAAGATTACAGATGAAGTGCTTAAACTTAGAAATATAAAACTAGAACATCTGAAAGGTAAGATATCTTAGGTATCCAAAAAATAATTTAAATGTAGCAATGCAAAACAAACCCTTCCAAAACCAAAAATTATCATTTCATTTCTAATCAAGTGTTTATTTCAGAATTCTATTTGATTTCCTTTTTTACTCTTATGATGATGTGACATTGGAAAAGTGGGATATCACTCTGTTGCCTATATTCATTTAACAGTGCCATTTATAAAAAATCTTGCTATAATGAAGTTCATTGTACATAGAATTCTGTTATCAAAGTCAGCAGAATGTAAAATATCTGGCCAAAAGTATCCCCTGAAAATATTTTAACTCTCACATAAAAAATTCTAATTTTTTTTCCCACCAGTTGAGAGCAAAAAGAAGTAGTTGTCTCATGTTGAGAGGAATCATCTTATATAAAATACACATACCCTTAAACACTAGACTCACACTTTGTCTAGCAAGATGTGCACACTGTGAGCACGTAAGAGGCGTGGGGATTGAGATTGATTAAGGGAAATTGCAAATTCACCTCTCCTATTTCACCCTCTCTCCAGAGCCCACATTCACTGACTGGAGTGCCATGTAGAATTGCCTGAAGAATTTTAAATTCATTTTCCCTCTCTCTTTCAGAGCATATGAGTTAAATTTGCATGTGATGTAGCTGTATTCCAGCTGTTCTAGGCACTGCCTTTAAGGCACTCACAATCTCTAAAGTCTATGCTGGGACATAAAGGCACATTAGAAGTTTCCCTTCTTGAGCCACGTTTAAGAAAATAGTTTTTATAGCATCGGACAGAAATGCTGAATGTATTATGAAGTTAGAAAACCATGTAATTGTCATCTGTAAATGTTCTTTACAGACTTTACAGGTTTTAAAACATCTTAAACAGGAAAGCAATTTGGTATTTTTACGAATATGACTTTTGTGTTTTACCTAAAATTTGTCAACTCAAGAGTTTCTGTGCCCGTAGACAGGTTGACTATTTGCTAAACCTAACAAAAAGGTAAATTGTGTTTATTATTTTAATCCTGAGGCTAATTGATGGCCATACCCTTTGGATATGATAAAATTCTTAGGGAACAACCACTATCAGTTAAGTAAACAATTAGAGAACTAGAGCGTGACTTAGATTCATGATTTAGAGAAAAGGAGTTCTGGATTCTAGTTCTCACTTTCCCACAAAGTTGTCCTGGAATGTTGGTTAGGACTTAACTGTTCTGGGCCTCAGTTTCTCATCTCTAGTGAGATGACCTCTAACATGTCTTCCAGTTCAAACACGCTATGATTGAAGAATCGGTAACTGATTCTTGAATCATAGGATTTTAGCACATCTTGTTTTAATTTTGTTTTTATTGGGTAGAATTTTTGTGCCTGAATGCTAAAGAGTATTTATTATTGTGAAAACTATTTCTTATTTTATGAAAAATTTTAGGGGGTACTTAATTTTTTCCAGGCCCTTCAATGGTTAAGCATATAAGTGTGCAAATAAAGTGTGAGTTATAGCATGTCTTTTAACTTCCTTGAGACTATTTCTTTATCTAGAAAAAGTAAATAATAGTATATTTCCTGGTTGTTGAGAAAAGTAAATGAGATTTGAAGTGTCTTAAGAGAGAATTTATATATCACTTCTCAGCCTTTTGGCTAAGATCAAGTGTAGTATCTGTTTTTATCAGTTTATTATCTGATACAGTCTCTATATTGAGGATAATATATTAAGCGGAATTTTGGATCTGGGAGATGGAATAGAAGCTTGCTCTGTCCACTCTACGCATTGGCCCTAGTACTGCAGTACTTCCCAAAACGGTCCACTCCTCTCATTATTGGTCGTTTAAAAGTTAGACTCATTACATGTGTGTCTTTTTTGCTTTGCTTTCGGCCCTGGGTGTTTTCTTGTTCCTTTGCCTCTTTAAACAGGTAGTAATGCTAGCACCTCTTCACCTATGGGGATCTCTTCCCAGTTTGTGAATCTCACATATGTTAGTATTTACAGTCCTCCCAATAACTGAAAGTTCAGGTGCTGTTATTACCCAGCTTCACTGAGTATCTCCCGGTAGCACACTTAGCAAGTGGCAGAGCTGAGCAAGTCCTCAACCTCATCCATTCAGTCCCAAATCCCAAGTCTCAGGCCTTCCATCCTCTCCCCTGTAAGGCTTTCGGCATTGTTTGGCCATCTTCTCCAACCCCTCTCCAATTCCTGAAACCTTGTCTTCCCCACCCTCATCAGCAAGCTCCCACCCCACCCACCCCCCTTTTTGGCTTCCCTTCTCTTTCTAATTGCCTCAGCTTCCCTCCCGGCCATTTCCTCTCCCTATCCCTCATTCCACTGGGTCTGGAGGTGCTTTTCTTGCTCTAGTTGCCCCTCACAGACTACCCTCCCTTTCCCTTAAAAAAGAAAAAAAGAATTTATAAATTATTACTTAAATTTTGGTTGTGTGGTGACTACATTGTAATCTTTAAAAAGATACAAGATGGACAGGGACTCAATGTTTTTAGTTACTTTTACAGTTACATCTAAATAATTTTATTTTAGGACTAAAATGTAGCAGCTGTGACCCTTTCCCAGGCGGAGCCGCAAGCAACCTCTCTAGATCAAATTCAGACGAGAGTAATTTCTCTGAAAAACTCAGAGCATCCACTATCATATACCATCCAGAAGGAGAATCCAGCACAGCCCCCTTTTTTTCTACTGATTCGTCTCTGAATTTACCTGTTCTAGAAGTAGGCAGAACTGAAAATACCATCTTTTCTTCAACTTCGCTTCCTAGACCTGGGGACCCTGGGGCTCCTCCTTTGCCACCAGAGCTACAGTTAGAAGAAGAAGGAACTTGTGTAAACTCTAGTGAGATGTTTCTTCCCTTAAGATCACGTGCTGTTTTGCAGCAATGAACATTTACTGCTTTACAATTTTTTTTTTAATAACAGCAAAAAATGTTTTTACAAACATTGTTTATAAAATCTGTAATGACATCTTAACATTTGATACATGTGTTTTAAAACACATTAGCATACTTTGTATATAGAATTTTTTTTAGAATAAAAGTATACTTTCAGGATAGCTAAATGTAAATTGTGTTGATCATGTACTTTTCAGTAGTTTCTGCTTTTTTTGTGTTTGAACAATTTTAGTTTCTTCAGTGTATCATTTAAATTTTTTATGTTTTAAGATGAATTTTGATAGGGAACATTTCTCTATTTGAGTATAGACTCTTAGGCTGAAATAATATTTCTTTTCAGTGCGTTTGTGCTAGAAATTTTCAGGGCCTAATAAGTCTTTTCCAACCACTAAGCAGTAAAGATTCAGGATTCAGCTGTTCCTCTTCAGTAAGAAAGCCAGTCACTGACTGGGAAAACTACCTGTATACAGAAAAGAATATTTTCCCACTTGTCAGGTTTACAGGCACTTACAGAGTCCCCTTCTGATGCTGGAAGAACACATACCTGGTTGATCCACCTAAGAACTCAATTTGCCAAAATTTATTTCTTATTAACCTTACTAATTAATACTACTTTTTTATGATTCAAATTGTTTGCTTTAACATTTTCATTCCTCAAGATAAATATTTTGGTATAAACCTCAGTTATTACATGTAATTTGATGAGATTTAAACAAATATTTTTTTCTGTACGTTTTATTCTATTAATGAGGACCACTGTACAGTTGAAACAACTATTACAGATTGGGTGTTTCTTGGATGACAGTTCTGTTTTTAATATTATTTGTAACAAGCAGACCATTACCCAGAATTTGTCCTTTTTTTGTTATGTAACAAAATTTAACTAATATTACTCATTTATAAATCAAAGGCTCTCATTATTTTCATTTAAATTATAATTCTTCCTGTTTCCTAATATCTGTTTTATATATATTTATCTTATTAATTGCAAAAAGCAGACATGGAAATTTGCCAATAAAATCAAATTTGTCAATAAAACGTTTTTAAGATGTACTGATAATGTTTTGGAAGTTTCAGATTTTTCAATAGGAAATCAAATATTTAAAACATACTTTTTTTTATGCATAGCAATTTTTATAGGAGACATTACTTCAAATTGTGAGATCAAGTTGCATTCCTAAATAGACTTAATTTCTCAATCATGAAGGAGATTGGTGTATTGACTATAAAAAACATTCTAGTGCAACTCACCCTACAGTAGTTGCACTAGAACTTCCTTCTTATGATATGGTCCATGCCTCAGACCGTATACTTTTCTTGTTTTCTTGTTTCTTAATAAACTCTTTTCTCCCTTGCCTACCCTGAAAAAAAAAAATTCTAAAAACTGGATAAGATTTTTATAGTATAAACATCTTTAAGGATTATCAAGAAACATGTTTCACTTCCAGCTTAGCATAAGAAAATAATGGGAAGCGGATGTGGCTCAAGTGGTTGCACTCCCATCTACCATATGGGAGGCCCTGGGTTCAGTTCCTGGAGACTCCTGGTGAGGGCAAGCTGGCCCACGCCTGTGGAGAGCTGACGGCCTGCGCCTATGGAGAGCTGGTGCAGCAGGATGATGCAACAGAGGGAGACAAGCAGACACAGGAAGCAGACAGCAAGCACAAGTGACAAGCGGGGGCGGGGCAGAATAAATAAAAAATTTTTAAAAAGTGATTACAGTCAAAGAAATCTCTTTAAGAACAGAAGCAGGCTTTTTATTTCATTAAGTAAAATAAAATTAAATATGTGGTTAATTTTTTTTTTTAATAGGACTTAGAATCAAGGACCATAATTTAGATATACTCTAGCACCCATATTTATAGGTTAGTTTATAACACAAGTCATTTTTTATTTTTTAACTTAAACACTGAAAACTAGTCATTGCCAAAAATGCATAAATTAGAATGTCCAACTGACATTAGACAATGCATTTGGTTACTAGGTTGATTAATGCAACAGTGAAAATTTTACTTTTCACAGGTACCTTATTATTATTTAATACAAAAGTAACTCCTGTGAGTTCTCTTTTTTCAAAAGGTAATTCATCTTTGGTCAACATGTCGAACTTAATACAAGATCAAGCACTGGCAATTTAGGGGCAGATTTAGGATAATGGCAGCTACATTTTTAAAAAAATCTTTTTGTTTTTGACTTTTTGGTTTTTCTGGGAGAGCTATTTTGGATAAACAGAAGTTCTTGATTTTAATTAATTCCAATTTAGTAATCTTTTCTTATGGTTACTGATTTTTATCGCCTGTTTAAGAAATCTTTGAGTCCTAATGTCTTAATGATATCCTATGTATCCTTCTGGAAGCTTGGTTGTTCTAATTCCACATTTGGCTCTATTATCCAATTCAAAGTAATTTTTACCTAAGCAGTATAAAAGGGAACAAGATGTTTCAGGTTCTGGCCTTATCTTATATCACTGGATAAACATATAACTGTTGGCTTTGAAAAAAAGGTAAACCAAGAAGCTAATTAAACCTATAGTTGTCAAATATAATCTTATGAAGACTTCAGAAGGAGAGTTGCATTTAAACATAGACAATACACAGATGACTTGTATACTGCTCTTGAAATCCTCTCTCTCAATTTACCATACTATTTAACTTAATCAACAGACAATTATCCTTACTGCAGTGGTTCCCAAACTTTGCTGTCCACTAAAATCACCTGGGGAGCTTTGAAAGACCGCAATGCCCAGGCTGTACCGCATACCAATTGTGATGATTATGTGTCAACTTGATTTAGTTATGGTGTCCAGTTGTTTGCTCAAGCAAGTACAAGCCTAATTGTTACTATGAGGCTATTTCGTGGAATTAAATCATTAGTCAGTTGATTGAATCTATGGCTGATTATATCTATAATCAACAACAACAAAAAAATGCCTTCAGCAATGAAGTCTCATCCAATCAGTTGAAGGCCTTAAAGGAAGAACTAATGATTTCAACAATCAGAAGAATTTGTCTCTACTTCAGCTAGCCAGCTTTCCTGGAGAATTCATCAAAACCTTCATTTGAGTTTCCAACTTGTGGCCTGCACTGTGGAATTTGGACTTAGCAATCCTCATGGTCACATGAGCCAGTTCCTATAATATACCTTATAAAATTTGCACGCATACATACATATATATTTATGCTGTTCTCTTTCTCGAAACATCCTAATATAAGTTTTGGTAGTAGGAGTGGTTCTTGAAAAACAGAATCTTGATGAGATTTCCGATGGTTCTGGGGTTTTTTTAGAATTTATCTCTAATATGATTAGATTAAAAGCCACTAATGACTCTATTTCTAATCATCAGGATGGCAGTGATAGTCTCTGGTGTGAATTGGCAATAAAGATATGTAAAATATCACCATTGAATACTGCTACTCAAATGCTTATAAGAGGCAAGGCTCTAGGTGACTATATTTGACACTTTAACAGAGTTTTTTTGGAGTTAAAAAGTATAATGATGTTGGCTGGTTGCTCCTAAATATGCTGGATACAGTTATTAAAGAAAAGGATAAACTCAAGTCTTCAAATTGCCAAAGAACCACATGAAGGACATGAAAGTTTCTACATGTTCCCTGAAAGAAACTCCTGTTTCTTGTAGCCAGACTTGAGACTTCTGAAAACCAGATCCAAAGTCTGATGTGAGTGGCTGAATTTTAAGGTAAATTGATTTCCCAACCTTGCAAGATGTCTGCTGTTAAAGTGAGGGCATTGATTGGGAAGGAATGGGATCTTGAAAATTGAGATGGGGACATAAGGGCTGATAATTAATTGTTGTTGATTACAGATGTAATCAGCCGTAGAGTCAATCTACTGACTAATGATTTAAATCCACGAAATAGCCTCAGAGTAACAATGAGGCCAGTGCTATAATTCTAGGTGCTGGAAATAAAGTGATAAGCAAACAATGTCTGTGTTCTCATAGAACTCACATTCTAGTTGGGAAACCTAGAAAATGAACAAGGGGAAACACGATAATTCTAGTTGCCATAGAGACTATAAAATAAGGTATGAACTAAATATTACCTTGGGGGAAAGAGTATTGATATCATTATCAGGAAAGGCCTCTCAGAGCAAGTAATATTTGAGCTGTGACCTAAATCATAAGAAGGAAGGAGCCAGTCATGTGAAGTTCTGGGGAGAAGAGTTCCAGGCAGAAATAACATCAATTGCAAAGGCCCTGAGGCCAGGAGTTTCTGAGCACTGCATAGGCCTATGTGACTGCAATAAGAGTTGAGGGTGGTTGTGGGGAACTCAAGAGTCTGGATTGAAATGAGGTTTCACAGATGTTGAGATTAGATATAGAAGGCTTTATAAGCCATTTATGTAATAAAGTTGGAATTTTCTTCTGAGATGGGGAGCAAGGGAGTGATATAATCTGATTTGTATTTTTTAAAGTTCACCATGGCTGCTGTATGGAGAATGAATTGAAAGGGGACAAAGATGAGAGCAGTGAGATCAGTAGATTATTGCAACATTTCAATTTAGTCTTCCTTTCCTTTTTAATCTCTTCCCTGTACTTCTTTAATAATTCAATCCATAAGCCATTATGTGGGACGAAGCACAGTGAGTGCTGCATGAGTAGGGGTTGGGGGGCAATAGTTAGAGTCCAGAGTAGAGTGCCATAGATGGTACCCATAGGGAGGAGGGGGTGACATAAAGTGGCACTCAAGTGGAATGAGGAGGGCATCTGTGCAGATGGGTGCCAGCTGTGGACTGTCAGAGCCTGAGAAGAGTAAGAAAGGTATCTGGGTAGAGATGGCTCAGCACAGGGTGAAATGCTTAAAGTAGGGTATCCACTCACAAGGTGTCAGAGCCTGAGCCTAGTGAGGAGGGTGTCTGTAGGGCTGAGCCAGCATCAGAGCCTGAAATAATGAGTAGGAACAGGGTGAGGAGGGCCTCTGTAGGAGAGCAGTTCAGTGCATGATGTCAGAGCCTAAGTGGATAAGCAGCGCATCCACCTGGGGAAAAGGCAGCAGCAATTACGGGAAATTGGCTGCATATGTGGGGATTGATCAACTAAATAAACATACTTAGGCTTAGGGAGTCAGGTTTCTCAACGTTGGAGAATGAAGTTACACATATGGAAAGAAAGAAAATTAGAAGGAACTCTGTGGTATTAGATTAAAATCATCAGTATCAGTATGAACTCAAGGTTTTCTAGAGAGAGAGAGAGAGAGAGAGATGAACAGAAATACATTCTCTATCCACTGAGAGAATCTGAAAACATTAACACCCCATTAGAAATGAGCACACCTAGCACCCAATGAGCCAATGGTATTGGCTTCTAAATACCATTTTCCATTAAAATGACTCAGGAGTCCTTGGAGAAATGGCTAATTCCAGGGTTGGGGCTGGGAAAGTATATGATGAACTTGGTAAAGTGCTCAAAGGACAGTGGAGATATGTCCAAAGGACAGAGAAGCCAGCTTGAAAGAGCTCCTACTGGCCAGATATGGGACAGTTTTAACATCATAATAATGACAATAATAGGGAACTCGGATAAAATAAGAAACTAGGAGTTCATATTGATAGAAATAAATAAATGAACAAATAGCAATTTGATAAGGAATGGAATATTTACATAGTCTCAAATTACCTCCCTACAAAATACTTATTAATTGCAAAGGAAGAAACATAACTGCAGTGGGAAGGTTGGCAGACATCATCTTAAACAAGAAATCATCAGTGAGAGAACAAAAGAAGTCACATGCCTATTTATGGGATACAAGGAAAAGAACACAGCAACACTTCCCATGGTATTCCTGCCAAAGATGCATAACCTGAATCTAATTATTAGAAAACATCTCACCAACCAAGGTTTCTTCTACAAAATAACTGGGATGCGATCCAAGAGGAGCTTCATCAAAGAGAGACTGTTCATTGATTATTCACTTTAGCTAGATCATAGGGTATGTGAATATATCTCAATAAAACTGCTTAATAAATAAACAATTGTGTAAGAACAGCCAGAAATAGCAGCTATGTACAGCAGGGGAAACAGAGATTGAGAGGTGAAGGATTTTCTTTTTGGCTTTTTGTTTATTATTATGGAAATAATGAAAATGCTCTAATAATGATTGAAGTGATGAATGCACAACTATGTGATTATACCAAATACCATTGATTGTACACTTTGGATGAATTGTATGCTTTATTAATAGGTATCAATCAAATTGATTTGTTAAAAAAAAAAGGCTGTTCAGAGTGCACTCAAATGAGGTCAAGAAGAGCATTTGCTTTGTGACTGGAGAGCTTCCATGATGACTGAAGGAAGCACAAAGAGTATTTCTATCTGGAAGAGGGTATGCAACGGGATCTGGAAGAAATCCTAGCCTCTCTGGTCAGGGGCCAAAAGTGGGGTGGCAACACAAAATTCTTAGCTCTTCTTATGCCTTTAGTAACTACTTATTGACTACTGAAAGTCTGGCTCAGGCCATCATTTCCTCTCAGGGCTCCTCAAAGAATTATCAAAAGGAGCTCGGAGTTTGGTGCCTTGCCAGTGGGCCCTACTTTGGAGTCTGTGCTCCTGAGAGTGACAGAGTTGGACTCAACGATGTCTTCCCTGCACATGGCTCATCTGTCTCTTCTATTCAAACCTATACTTGGTGCTGGAGCTTGTAGGTGTACATCCAGAGATGTGAGTCTTTGGGCTATCCATGTGCCACCTGGGCCCGGAACCTCGGTGGAGTAGCAACTCCTACTCTACAGCTCATTGGACTCACCCAGGACAACTGGCGGTGAGATGATGATGGACAATGGCCATCCCAGGGAATGGAGTCTGCAGCTGCAGGCAGGATAATCCCATCCATCTTCCCCACGAGATCTAAGCCCCCTCTCAATTGGAGGTGGAGTGGACATCACCATCCCAGACTCCTCAGGACTGGGGGAAGAACTATGGACTAGAGTGGACTTACTGGTATTCTACTATAGGCATATTGTGATTCAAGCAATGGAAAAAATTACAACATTGAGGTGGAGCCAGTGGCCACCGGAGGCTCTGGGGGCAGGGAGAGGGAAAAGCAGTTGTAACACAGGAGCTTTTTCGGGACTTGGGAATTGTCCTGAGTGACATTGCAATGACAGATATAGGCCATTTTATATAATCAAATAACATGCAGAACTGTGTGGGAGAGAGTGTGGTCTACAATGTGAACTGTAGTCCATGCTTAATGGCAAAGCCCCAGGATGTGTTTATCAATTGCAATTAATGTGCCACACTAAGGAAGGATGTTTATGTGGGAGGTGTGGCCTATGGGAATCCCTATATTTTTTGTGAAACATTTATGTAATCTAAGTACCTTTAAAAAAAAAAAAGGAGCTCGTGCTCGGGAATGTGCCTGGTGGACCCGCCTCAGTTCCTCAGCACAGTAGCAAGAGAGCAGCTCAGCCGCTAGAGGACGTAGGTCCCAAGCCTGTCTGCAAGCCTTAGGGGCGTGGCCAGCGTTAGGGCGGGGCCTGGGACGGCTTCCGGCTTCCGGGTTTCAACATCCCCCGGAGTCCTAGGTGGTTTCGCACAGCAGTCATGGCAGCCGACGAGAAGGACCCTCTGAGCTACTTCGCAGCTTACGGGAGCAGCAGCTCGGGCTCCTCGGCCGAGGAGGACAACAGCGACCCGGAGGAGATGAGTCGCAGAGCCCCGGGTCCGGCGAAGCCGATGGGCAGCAGTGGAAACAAGGCGGAGAAGCGGCTGCCAGGACCCGATGAGCTCTTTCGGAGCGTGACTCGCCCGGCCTTTCTCTACAATCCCCTGAACAAGCAGATAGACTGGGAGAGGCACGTCGTCAAGGCGCCTGAGGAGGTGAGCTCCCCGACCCCGTTTCCCAGTGTTGGCCCCGGCCTCCGCCCCCTTCCTCCTGAGTCCCCTCCAGGGGACCGGCTGTCCGTTCCCCCACACGCACCCAAACCCCTCGGGATGCCGCACCATCCCCTCCCACCTCCAGCCCTGGGGAGCCCGGGCCCCCTCCCTCAGCCTGGTGGGTGTCAGGCCGGACCCGCAGCCCCGGTCCCCTGTGAGGAGGCCCAAACCTCCGCGCTCGGTGCCCCGACTCCGCGCGGCGAGGACTAACGGTGGTGACTCCCCCGCCCCCCGCTGCAGCTTCTCCCCGAGACCCCTTCCCTTTGACGCCGAAGTGCCTGCGGTGCTGCTTCCAAGACAGTGTCTGCTGCAGCCTCCTGAAGGGGTCAGCCTTGGCGTAGTATCTCTGAGACTGGATTCTTCTTTGGTAACTAAAAGTTATTAGCTTTATTCATATAGGGAACCCTTTGACTTTTCACGTAACAATATTGTGATTTTGATGGAAAAATGTATCTTTAAACCTTAAAAAAAAATCAGTCTGAACGATAAGCGAACGACAGGGAGGTGCATGTGCTCATAACGATCAGAGGAACCTCGGTTCGTCACAGTGCTTCTTAATGTGTTTGCTTAACAGCCTCCAAAGGAATTCAAAGTATGGAAGTCAAACTATGTACCACCTCCTGAGACCTACATTACTGAGAAGAAACCACCGCCCCCAGAGCTGGATATGGCAATTAAGTGGTCAAACATATATGAGGACAATGGTGATGATGCCCCACAGAATGCTAAGAAGGCTAGGCTTCTACCGGAAGGGGAGGAAACGGTGGAATCAGGTAAGGAAGGTCACACTCCGTTGATAATATCTTTTGGTCCCTGTGGTGGATTCTAAAAGAATGAGATGTTAAATGAACAAAATTTAAATCTAGTGAATTAGAAAGCTGGTTATAGTTATCTCTGGGTACTTTTTGCTGTTTTTTTTGAGAAAGGTGGTTTATATTCTGATTTAAAGTGAAATCTCAACCAGTAGCCTTTGCTATGTTTTAGAAAAAAGATCATTAACTGTTTGGGCTTTAAAGTAAAATCCCCGATATCTTAACTGGTGGTATATGTGGTTTCTGATGCCTTTTTGAACAACATGAATTAATTCATGTATTCTTTCTTGCGATTGCAGCTGTGAGGTGCTGAAGGCTTTATTTTATATTAAAGCAATAGAACTTTAAAGCTAAGATTAGCACAAAAACTGAATTTAACTGATCATTACTAGTATTAATATGAAGATAATGACCTAGTTGTCCTACCTTAGTTCATAATATTATAATTTCATCTCTTACTTGGACTATCAAGTAATCTCTGCTCCACACTTCTGCTCCCTCCATTCCATCCTTCACACTGCAGCTAGTGTTCACTTTCTCAGTCACATCTAATTATGTAACTCACATGCTTAAAACTCTTCAACAGGATAGAATCAAAGCCGCCTTTGATGGACTCCACCTCTCTACCTTCATTTGCTACAGGCCCTTGCTAGCATTTTAAAATCTTAATATTCAGAACTTAATAGACCATGCCATTTTATGGTTTCCTTCCTCTCAATATGTTACACCTTAGTCTGGAATATTCTTTCCTGCCTCTTTGGCTGGTAAATGCATTCACCCTTCAAAATCCAACTCGAAGAAGAAAAAATCTCAGATATCACCTTGAATTAATTCTTTTCCCTTTGTATGTTGTATGTGTTACTGCTGTCGATTGTACTTATCACCCTGTATGTGATTATTTGTTCATAAGTCTATCTTCTTTATGAAAGTGAGTTCCTCAGACATCAGGTCCAGGTCTTATTTATGTTTGTATCACAGTTTCTAGTGCATTCAGTGGATATCTGTTGAATTGAACTAAATATTTTGGACTATCATTTTTAAGAAAGTGTATGCCATTTTGTTAAACAGATTTCTGATATACCTACAATACAAAATGTAGCTGCTTTTACATCTATGCAGTTGTTTTTGTTGTTGTTTACTTTGTTGTTATTTTTTGAGGTACTGGGGGCTGGGGATTGAACCCAGGACTGTATGTATGGGAAGTAGGTGCTCAACCATTGAGCCACATCAACTTCCCTGAGTTGGTTTTATCGTTTTTTTTTTTTTTCAGGAGGCATAGGAACCAAACCTGGGACCTCCCATGCGGGAGGCGGGTGCTCAACTGCTTGAGCCACATCTGCTCCCCATGCAGTTTTTTTTGTTTGTTTGTTTTGTTTTTTTAAAAAAGAAGAGGTAACTGGCAGAAATTCTTCATCTAGTTTTAATTCTACCTAGCTTTCCATTTCTTTTACTGATTCCCATTGTGGATTAGAAGGCACTAATGAAGGCTTGCTCATCTGCAGTAAATGCCATCTTTTTGGAATTTGGCATTTATGATACCTCATATTGTGTGGTATTTATTACTCTTAGCAACCTGAAACAGAAAATGGGGCGTTATTCATTGTTACTATTTTACTGATGAGAAAACAATCTCATATTAAAGAATTTCCCTGAACGAATTCGCATAGCTAGAAAGAGGCAGAATATGGATTCAAATTCAGATCTTATTAAACTGGGGTTTGGTCTCTTGATTCTTTCCAAGCTAGAGTGCTTGAGAAATAGCTATCCTTCTATAGAAAGAATAGCACTAAGGCATTAGAGTTGACATTCAAACTAGGGTGCCCTAGGCTGGTGCTTGGATATCTTTGTCCCTGTATGAAAAAGGCCAGGGTTATATACCAGGCCAAACAAGAAAGGAGTAGAGCTATCTTTTTTCCAGTTTGTCTTTTGAGTTCAGTTAAAAAGAGTTCCAAGTATGTGGCAAATATCATTTCCATCGATAATTTCTGTCCTTTTGATCACACAGTGATCCTCTATCAGAAATAGAGTGTAGGCAATATCAAAATCAAAGGGACCCAAAGCACAGCCAGTTTAAAGCTGGATCATAGAATTAAAAGATAATCCTGAAATCTTCAATTTCATCTTTAATGTTGGTCATTGAATATAACTATCTTCTTTTTGTAATATGTACCTTTTTATAAGTGATTTTTGTCATTTCTGGCTCTCACACCATGTTCACAAAGTCACTGTAAAATAGATTTCCCCAACATTGTTTTACCTCTTTTTAAAAAAGATTCATAAAATAGAAATGTAAAATTCATGAAATAGAAATGCCACACTCTTATCTGACTTTCAGATTATCAGGTTACCTTGTTTTTACTATTTTTTCAGGTTTTCTGCCCTTTGGCCTGTTTTTTTTTTTTTTTTTTTTTTTTTTTTGCCAGTTAACTTCTTTCAGATATTTTAAAAGAGGAGCTGGAAAAGGTTCAAAACTTATTTGCTCTTGCTACGTACTGGCACTTCTTGTTTTAATGGTTGTAAAATGTAGATCAGTAAGCTTAGATATTAATTGTAGCTTTATTAACATGTAATTAATTATAAAAGCATGGCTAATATAGGTGATAGTTTTGTTTTCAGAGTTTAGAAAGTCAGTGTGTATTCGTAAGTTAAACTTACTCACTTCAAGTGACTAGAATTCCATAGTAGAAAAGGTGTTTCCTGACCAGTGTATCTGTAGTATCTGGCGATAAAGGAGAAGCTCAGTAAATAATTTTTGAATGAATAAACATTTTCAGATTTTTTTTCCTGCACTGTTTTTTAAGGCAGTGTCTTGTCATGTCACTAGATGGCATTAGCTCTTCTGTTCAAAAATTGTTTGGAAGTTATTTATCCAACATAAGTAGTTGATAGTTTTTTTGGTACTCAATAAATTTACTTGGTATGAATGGCAGAATAAAAGGATCATCTTTTTAGTGTATGTTAACAGTGAATTTTATAATGTAAGATGAAGTACTTTTAATTTCAATATTATCACTACTGAAAATAATAATCTTAAAAGACAAGCTAGATGATAATTAAGCTCCAAGAAAAAAAACAAAGGCCTTGGTGTGTTTGAGCTGTATGCCATATCGGTTGTAGAGCCAGTATTTTTGTGTATATGTGAATAGACTACTGATTAAATCTTTGATCTGTTAATTCCTGGGGTGATTTGTTGAGATGAATTGCATTTTATTTCATTGCCTACGTAAACCCATAGTGATCTATTAGATGAATAACATTACCATGCTGTGTTTCAAGAGAATGAACCTTTAACTGCTGTTAATACTAATCATTGTCTGCATCCAAAAATGAAATATTTTGTGGTACAGTCAGTAGAAGGAAATTGAAGGCTTGAAAGAAGATTTTAAATACATTTCCTCCAAAGAGTTTATGATCAGATATCAGTTCCCCAGATTTTTAAATATGAAGGCTCCTTTTAAATATGAAGTCCCAAAATATTTTATAGACCATCAGATGATAGTAGTTGAACTTTGTTGATCAAGAAAATAAAATTAAAAGCTGCATTGAACTCAGTAATGTGCTTAAAATGAATTTGTATTTCACAAATCATAAACCTATGTTATTTGTGCTAACTATACTGAGTTCTTAATGCCACACATTTATTTAGGGAGGTGGGAGTTAGCTGGTCTGTGCTACCCTTTGTTTTAGTAAACCAAATAGTTTTTTTTTTTTTTTTTAATTCAATAAAAGGCAACAGTTTTATTAATTGGAAATTTTCTGTGGACACAATATATAACACTTTGGAAAGACATTAAAATCATGGACATTGTCTTAATATAAGGTTCTTTTCCATCCTACCAACTCCCTTAGAAAAATTCTACATAATGTGAAGGGGAAGATCCGTGTTTTTCTGTTGTCATTAGAATATTCCGCCCCTTCTATGAATGGGGAAAAAATTAGAAATAACCACACAGGACTAAATTGAAAATAGAGGTTCAATGAAATCTCTACATGTGAGTGATCTTTTAAACCTCAAAATATAAGGATTATTGGGGGTGGGGGGTAGGGAGGGAAGTTGTTTTTGGAAGAGAGAAAACAGATCAAAAGGAAAGATAGCTAATAGCCACTTAAATAGTGTCAGGGTTAAATTAATATGTAATTTTTTGTAAAAAGAAGATGTACCGCATTATTATAAAATGTAGATTGTTTTTTTTTTGTTTTTT
>JAQZBX010033977.1:0-25171 GCA_029593785.1 Cabassous unicinctus
TTTATACACATTTCTATAACTTAGAAAATTTATCTTTTCGGTTTTTGTTGGCAATGATGGTCAACAGTTTCTCTAACATTACAGACAGTAATAAGATCAGGAATTGCTTAAGGCTTAATTAAATTCAGACTACTCTGTTCTCTTATAATATATTTTAGAAATCATTTATGATGTTATTAAATAAATGCAATATAAACTTTGGGCATTGTTAAAACGCTATTTACATTGTTGTCTCTCTAATTTCCCTATTCATATCAGCACATATCATATTTTATATAAGACGTGGTCTGAAGTACTTTTAAGACAGAATCCTTTTGTTCATGGTGGTATGTCAAAATTCTATGTATTGTAAATCTTGAGTTATTTAAAAAATGACAAAATAAGATTGAAATGAGCATGACAAATATGTACAATAGATTGGTATGTATATGATTGATGCTATATAATTGTTAAAAATAGATTTTATTTACTCAGCACCTACTTAGTGCCAGACAATATTCAAAGGGCTTTAATCAAATAGTTAGCATAGATTATCTTCACAAGATATCTCTCAGGTAGTTAATTGTGGTATATAAAATTTGATCTCAAGTAATGAGAAACCATCTCCTACTTGTTCAGGCAAAGACTTAAGTGAAATCCTGGAATTTTCCCCATATTACATGCCTAAAATCTACTTTATCAGCATATTATATTGATTCTATGTGCAGAATATATTTGGACTGTGACTAATACTCAGCCTCTGCTCTGCTACCACCCTAGCCAAAACAACTATCATCTCAGTCCTTATAGTTTTGCCTCAGCTTTCTAGATCGTCTTCCTCTTCTGCCTTATCTCCTTTGAGCTTCATATCAATGTAGAGGTCTGTGATACTGTTAAAACAAAGGTTGTATCATGTCACTTCTCTTCAAAAAACCTTCAAGACTTGCTGTAAACTTATGAGTAAATATGAAAAATAAAAGAAATAAAAATGAGTAAATATGAATTTTTTTCCAAGAGCCAACATTTCCAACCTCATCTTGCCCCTACTCCTTACTTCTATGAAAGCATCACATTTGTCATAGTGCACATCACATTCATTTTGGAGCAGCCACACTGACCTACTCACCCTATTTCATCATCATTAGAACTATTCATATTAGTTCTGATACTGCCTAAAATATTTCCAATTTTTCTTCTTCCCCAAATTCCCTTTTACAAGATAACTGACTGGGTCTTTTCTCATTCTCTTCTTCATAAGACTGTCCCTTACCACCCTACTTAAAATTGCGCCAGCTCAGATGCCCCATCCCTCATCAATGCTGCATTTGTTTTCTATAGCAGTTGTCCTTATTTAACACTGTATATATTTTGATTATGCCTTTTGTTTAATCTGTTTTCCCATCATTGAAACCTCAATGCGTGCAAGATTTTTGTCAATAAATTATCCACAGGACCCTGAAGCGTGCCTCAACAAATTTATTTGTATGACTGAATTTTACAGATGTTGAAACTGGGGTACAGCAAGGTGTATTACATGTTTATGGTCAGACAACATGTTAAAGGTCAAGGTCAAATTTGAATCAGTCAGACTAGCTTTAGAGCTCACATTCTTAATCAACAATTTATATACGACATCATATCAGTCCTTATATTATTGCCACAACCTTCTGGATTGCTTTCCATTTCTGCCTTATCCCCTTTGAGTCTCATCTCAATGTAGAGGGAAGTGATACTACTTAATGTCAGTTTTATTTTGTCACTTCACATCACAAACCTACAATTTAATGTAATCACAAATTTATACATGACATATTTTTTACAAAATTATATTACTCATCAAAATTGAAAACATGATTTATAACTTTATTTTATTAAAAAGTATTAGCAAATACAGGGATTTTTGAAAGGGGTATGTTACTGGCTGACTTCATTAAAGTTGCTAATAGAAGACAGTGTAATTTTGGAGACAGCTGCTAAATGTTCTCAAATATACATGCAGAGACCTATTTTTGAAAGAAAGAACTCTGTAAAGGAAAGTGATTTATCAGGTGATGTGATTGGACTGGGGAGAGAACATTTATTAGTCAGATACAGGATTTTTGGTTTAAGAAAGTATTTCAAAAACAGAGTGGTTCAACAAAGAAAAAAATATTGTCCTTGTGTGTGACCATGCAGACTTTAGTTGACTTGGCTTTGTGGGTGGCTTTTTCCCTTGAGGTAATCCTGGGACACAGATTACTCTTATGTGGTCACTTTGCTATCTTCCAAGATGTTGTCCACTTCTGCAGGGTTGTAGAGGTTTCACACAGCCCTCTATCCACATTCCAGTCTGGGGGAAGGTGAGATTTTTATATTTAAAAAAAAAAAACAGATTTTTTGTTATTTGGAAAGTTTTTAATGAAAATTTCAATTTCTTTAAGAGAAATAAGACTAAAGAGATTATCCATTTCATCAGATGTCAAATACATATGGAATTGTATGTTTACTCTAAATTATCAATTTTAACAAGAAAAAGTTTTTTTATAACATTTTGTTACATCCTTTTAATATTTGTCTGTTACTATGGTGATTTCTTTGCCTTAAACCGTTATATTTGTAAATTTTATTTTCTGTCTCTTTAGTGGTTGCCCATGGGATAATTTTATGCATATTGAGTTTATTAGTCTACCTAAAACAATATACCACATAACATTTAACATTAGAACTGTAAAGTAGAAGAGATTCTTAGTCATCTTTCCTATTTCATTATATTTGCCATAAATTGTACATTTCTATATGGTTTAAATCCAGCAATTAATCAATGTAGCTTTGCTTTATGCAGTTATTTGTAAAGTCATTAAATTTTTAAAAATCAAATATTTGACAGGTTCACCTTCATATTTTATTCATTTTCATTTTCAGTTGTGTCTAATTTTAGTCTCCTATTTTCATGGTCTGGCCTGGATAATTTTTAAAAGCAAGACTGCCATCAAAAAATTTATTTTTCTGTCTGTGTGAGTGTGTATGTTAATATTCTGAGAATCTTAATTTTATTCTAATTGTAAAAAGTTGTTTTCAGTGGGAATTGAATGAGTTATCTTTCATTACTTTAAATATAAGTTTACTTTTTCTTCTGACTTGGAACATAATCGATAGCAAGACTCATAAGAATACTGTTTTTCCTACTATATGAGATATATACTTTCTTGTGACTGTCTTTGCAATTGTGTACTTACATTTGTTTCTCAAGAGAGAGTCTGATGACTCTAGATGTGTTTTATGGTTGATTGACTTTTTTTTTTTGTCTTTAATCTTTCTGGGATTTGACTTATATTTGTGGTCCAATGAGTTGATGTCCTTTCTTATTTAAATATTATTTCAGTTTAATTATTGCCTATTAGCTTATCTTCATGTTTACTCATTCTTTGCTCAGATGTACTTACTTTACTGATGAACCTGTTGAAGGAATACTTTGTTTCTAATGTTTTCTTTGTGTGCTTTGAAATGTTTATTCCTAGCATTTCTTTGGAGCCTAACTTATAGTGTCCTCTTTCTGATGAAATTTCTAATGTATTTATGCATGCTATTTATTCCCTCCACTAGATCTTTTAGGCAAGTAATTGTCTATGATCTTTAGCCAAAACCACTAGGAACATCTGTGGTTCAAAAGTTGGCTTTAATTTTCAGTGGAATGATGATGAACACATGCGATGGGGAATTTATTTCAATAAATCTAAAAACAACAATACTGTAAGTGTAATACCTTGAATGGAAATTCATTTCTTTTTTGTTTTTTCTTCAGAATACTCCTTACTAATACCATCAGAGATTTTTGCAAGGATAAAAAGACATATGGCTTGTCAAGAATTTAGATTTCCATAAACAATGAAATGAGCATTATTTAGCTATTAAAGACAATATGATGCTAAGTATTTAAGAAAGAAATTTTGAAGAAATATAAACTGTTGTACAAACTTTCAATTCATGCATCGTGTACCTTATAAATAAATATCTTGATGAGTTTTGTTCAAAAAAACCAAGAAATTCCAATAGAACTGGAAAAGCTTTGAGGGTAGATCCTGAAATATTACAACACAGTTGGGAAAGTTAATTGACTTGTTGCATGACAGGCAACTGAAAAATGAAAAAGATTTTATAAAACCCAGCAAAAAACACATGCGTTTTCCAGAACATAATATATTTGACAAAGATCACATTATGTAGAGAAAAAAAAGAAGCATTCAACATATACTCCTAGGTGAAGTATGTAGACTAGATTATTGTAAATGAGCAAAGAAAATCTTACAAAAGATGTTAACTGTGAATATTCTTGCTGTCTTGATTTTGTGATAATCAGGGTATGCTAAACATTTGCTATATTAGAAACCATGCATGTGTCCCCAGACTTAGTCTTTCTCCCTAGGTGGTTTTTTGGAATGCTGGTAATAAACTAAGCCTCATTTATTATATGACCATCCTGTATGGGAAAAGACTGTAGCTTTGGTATCTTTGGTTGACCTTAAGAGATATAACAGGGGGACAGATGTAGTTCGGGTGGTTGGGTATCCATCTCCCATATGGAGGAACCTGGGATCAATCCCTGAAACCTCCATTTAAAAATGAAAAAAAATAAAAATATAGAAGGCGCATGGGCCAGCAGGCCCTGTGCACAAGTGCACCGCCAGGCCCCACGTGCGGGTGAGCCGCTAGGCCCCACGAGCCCAGCAGCAAGATGATGACATAACAGGATAGTGACACAAGGGAAAGCCAAGATGAGACATGCTGAAAAACCAGGAACCAAGGTGGCACAGGTGGTAGGACACCTCTCTCCCACATCAGAGGTTCTGAGGATTGAATCCCAGTGAAGACAGGAGGAGAAGGATGAGAAGAGAAGGTAGGAAATGGACACAGAGTCACCCAGTGAATGAACACAGAAACAGCAAAAATGGGTGGTGGGGGGTGGTAAAAATGGATAAGAGTAAATAAATAAATAAATCCTTAAAAAAATGTATAAGGGAGGAAGATAAGAACTATAGTTAGTAGTTATACTTTGACGATGCTCTTTCATGATTTGTTAACAAATGTTTCACAACAATGCAGGGTGTTTGTGTTGGGAGGTGATGTGTGGGAGCCCTGTATGATGTTATGGATGTTTGTTTTGTAAGTTCACGATGTTTACTGAACCCTTCTAGTTTATGAATGATATACTTCAATAAATTGTTTAAAATAAAAGATGTTAAGTACATTGTTGTTTGCATTAAGAGAACAATAAAAATAAACAAAAAGTGCATTTTGTTTAAATATATCAACTCAGTCTTTAGCAGTCAAGAGACTTATATCTCGGTGGCGTGTTGTCACTGGGCAGGCTCTGGATGGCAAAGAATGTGGCCTGGTGCTGCAGGATGGCTCTGGGAGGGCCAGAAAAGCAGTCTACCATTTGGCAGTGCATCACCTTCTCCTGCCCAGATTCAGAATGGCGCTTCACCAAATCAGCCTTCCTCAAGAGCTACACCCTTGGGATGAGGATATAGCTCAGTGGTTGAGTGTCTGTTTCCCTCATACCTGGTTGTGGTTTCCATCTGTGGTGCCTCCTTAAAAAAAGAAAAAATAAAAGCCACACCCTTTATACAACAATGCACCTCACCCCCAGCCCAGCAGCAGATTGAAGGAAGCAGCAATTACAAGAAAAGAAGAGCAGGGAAGTACCAGCCACCCAAACCTCAGAAAACCATATAACTCAGACTTTATCACTGGTGGGGCCAGCTCTCCCCTGAGTGTTGAGGCTTACCAAAGAACCCACACCTCTGAGCTTGTCACCAGAAGAGCCACAGCAATCTAGATGAGCTGTTCCTGGTATTGGGTGGCCTTTAGGACAGAGCCTTGGGGATGCAAATGGAAGAAAGAAGCAAGGAGGCATTCCCGACCTGCTCACAACCAAAATGGACAAGTCAGATGTTACTATAAAAAGTGCAGAAAGGAAAACGCTAAAACTTTATAAAGATACCTTTAAAAAGAAGGCTTTCTATTTCCTTATGATGAAAAGAATAGACAGTACTTTTTTTTGTAATATGCAAATTAATAAATTTGCCAATGTTATAATAGAGTGGGCCTTCAGAGATTTTGTTATTATGAGGAAGCTTGTGCCCCACTTTTTCTTAGGTAGGACACCACTCTGAGTTCTTACAAGTGAATACTTAAGTGTTCAGGTTGCTCATAGCAACCTGGGAGGCTGGCCCTGTTGCATTTCTCACTTTGATACATGTGTGGAAAGAGGCAGGCAGAATTCCAGTCTTGGAACCACCACCTTGCTTTTCCTGTGTGTTGTATTTCTCTCATTACTAGGTCTTACAGTTAGTTAGAACATTTAGGGATTGAGTGAGCCAGGAGCATGAGTTGGGGAGGGGTCATCCCACACTTCTATTTAGCAGTCAGCATCCCACCCCCACCCCCATTAGATTTTGTAATGGATCAAATAGACACTCTTTTCTGTTTAATGGACAAATAACACCTCCTCCCATCTCACCCATCCATCCCTGGCACTTGTTCTAGAGGAGTTCAGACTTGCCTTCCACTCAAGAGGAGGAAATGTGTAAGAAATTGTGTGAGCCATTCTTCCTGTGTGCTCTCTTCCCTAACTCCCTGTCTCTGGTCAGAAATTGATCCCACAAATGGGTGGCCCTGTATAATTTGCAGAACGGAATATACTATAGATATGGCCACGCAGTGGGCTTCCTCCACCTAGTGCCCCACCCCTCTGTGTCACCCTGCTGAAAAGGCCTAGGGCAGGGCAGTGGAAATTCTCAGTATCTGAGGTCTCCTGACAAATCCTACACCACACTGTCTTCTCCAAGGGGGTGATGCAACTCTTCCTTTTGCTCTCTGCCACCAGTTTGAGGACTGGATCTCCACAAATGTTGCTGACTTTGAATAGAGGAATTTAGCAAAAGAAAGGGAGAAAGGAAAAGAAGGGAAGAGGAAAGGAAGGGAGGGAGCTGGGCATGATCATTTTAACAGGCCCAGCTTGAGCTCTCCTTTTATTTTACAAAATGAATCAGTTCAAAGCATTAATTAAAATAATTTCTATTCTAAAATTAATTACTTTGCAATGGTATCTCCTGGGAAATAATTGAAGCCTCAAGACCATTGACGTTTTAAAAAACAAATTAATTAACATATTTTGAAGCTAGAATTTGATTAAGAGAGTCAGGAAATGATGCAAAATAACAAAGTCTTTCACCTGAAACTGTGGCACTTAACTTTGTGACCTTTGCCTATTTGTGGTCACCTACTGTAGCCTATATATAATAGTCTTTTTGGGAAAAGAAACCTCTTGTTAGCGCAGCAGCAACGCATTCATATTTATGTTGCAATATCAAAAGTCCTCTTCTGATGCATGACCTTCTGAAAAATACTGACATTCTTCATCAGCAAACAGCTTTTTGCGTATATAAGTCATGGCCCAGCTCTCAGGGAGTAACATCCCTGCCCTTATGACAATCCCTGGATGTAAGAATGTGATTAAAGGCAATCATAAGAGGTTGGCTTATCAGAGGAGTTCCACTTTATTAGTCTCTTGATAACTAAGAAAAGGAAAACTTTAAACCTACATCCAGTCCAAAAGGAATTAGTCCTGAAGGTTTCAGTGCAAAGGCTGTTCAAAAGCATGCAACCAGAATAAACAGCAACCTTGGGTACATTTCCAATCATTCTGATGTTTTCCATTCTCTTTCCTCTCTGACACTTTTCATATATATCATAATAAAAGTGTCTCTTTATTACCATTAGGTATAGACTCATGGAGATTAGTTATTATATTTTATACCTAAACTTTTTCAAATTGTGAATAAGTGTCACGACCAAGCCTCTTCAACAGCCTTCTTGAAGAAAATTGTTATTTTGTTTGTGTACTCATTTGTCCCTTTAAAAAATTTTTAAATTCATGATTATTTTATCTATTAGTAGAGCTACTCTAGCTTCCTTTGATTAATATTTGCAAGGATTATTTTTCCACCCATTCAATTTCAACAAAGTTGTGTTTGAATTTAAATGGAGTTTCTTGTAAGAAGCTATATTAGTCAGCCAAGGGGCTGCTGTTACAAAGTACCAGAAATCTGTTGGCTTTTATAAAGGGTATTTATTTGGGGTTGAAGCTTACTGTTACAAGGCCCTAAAGAGTCCAAATCAAGGTACCATAAGAGATACTCTCTTATCAAAAACATTTGCCAATATCTGTGATGGTTCAGCCTTCCTGTTCCCTCTTAAGGCTCCATGGGTCCAGCTTCTTCCAACATCAGCTGAAGGTGGAAGGGCTCATTTCTTTCTGGGCTAGGCTGCTCTGGTCGCTTCACAAAGTCAGCTCTGAACAATCAGGTGAATGCATCATCTCTCTTACCTGGGCCACAGGATCAAAGCCAACAATTTCTCTTCTCTTCAGTGTCTATGGAGCTTTCTTCCCCAGTGTTCTTGATTGAGTGTCCATCTACATAGCCCAGCAAGGAGGGCAGGGACTCAATCCTGCATGTTATAATGAAGTGGTCAAATGAAATCCCTAATCTTGATTTAATCAGTAAATGTAAAGTCTTTGTATTTAAATCAATCAAAGTGTATCATGCCCAGAGTAAAAGTTCAGTTTACAAATATAATCTATTTCTCTTCTGGGAATTCATAAAGAATATCAAACAGCCACAAAAGCATATAGTTTTAACCATTGCCCATTTTTTGTCTTTTGATGTAGAATTTAGTCAATTTCCCTTTCAAGCAGTTACTTATGAAATGGAGCACTTTCTTCTTCCATTTTTGCTATTTGAACATTGTTTTATACCATTTTTCTCCCTGAAATCTTCCATTAATGTCAATTGTTATATCTATTGGATTTTTTGTAATGTAGTATTTCTCATTTCCTTCTATTTATTTTTCAGATATTTTCTTTTTGGTTGCCATTGGGCTTTAATCAAAGACCTAAAATCTATAACAATCTCATTTGATTTGATACCAACTTTGTTCCTATAACCCACCATCACACACCATTTTTTGTTGTACTTTTTTGTATTACATCTTTACACATTAAATATCATAAACCATAGAATTGCCATTACTTTTCAAGCATCTGCTTTTTAGAAACTGTTCAAATAAAAAATGGAATTATATACAAAAAAATGCAATACAATATTATATGTGGTTTTATAATTACCCATATGGTTACCTTTATCAGAAATCTTTATTCCTTTATATTGCTTTGATCCACTTTCTAGTGTCCTTTCCTTTCCATATGAAAATCTCAGTGATGAACTTCCTCAGAAATTTTATCTGGGAATATCTTAATCTCTCCCTCATTTTAAGACTCTCTTGCCAGGTAGAAAATTCTATGTTGAAATTGTTTACTTCAGCACTTAATTATGTCATCCAACTGCCTTTATGACTCCATGGTTTTTGCTGAGAAATCAGCCCTTAGTCTTCTAGGCCTTATATAATATAAGGACTGTCTTTTACATAACATGTTGCTTTTCTCTTCTAGCTTACAAAACAGTCTCCTTGTCATTTCATTCTATTGTTTTACTGTCCGGGCATGGTTCCCTCAAGTTTATCACATTTGTTGTTCGTGCAAAAGGGGTGCTGTTGCAAAATACCAAAAATCTGTTGGCTTTTATAAAGCATATTGATTTGGGGTAAAAGCTTATAGTTACAAGGCCCTAAAGAGTCCAACTCAAGGTTGTTTTTTCACCAATGTCAGTTGTCACGTCTTGAAGCAAGATAATCGCTATCTCTGTGAGAGTTCAGCCTTCCATTCTAGGCTTCCTCTCTCTCAGCTGCAGGTTGACATAGGGTTTGTCTCTCTGGGCTTTCTCTCTCTCCTGGCATAGGGCTCATTTCTTTCCGGGCCTTCAATATCTTTGTCAGTTGTTCTGCTCTCTTTGCAAGGTCAGCTGCAAGCAATCAGGTAAATGGCTCATCTCTCCCTGGGGCCCCAGGCTCAAAAATGACAGAGCTTTCTATCTTCAAGCATCTTCTTGAGTGACTGTCCATTGATGTTGGCCCACCAAGGGAGCAGAGACTGAAGCTGAGTCATGCCTCACTGACATGGTCAACTCAAAGCCCCAATCTTTTTTGGGGGGAGGCGGCGGAGGTACCGGGGAATGAAGCCAGGACCTCATACTTGGGAAGCAGGCTCTCAACCACTGAGCTACATTCACTCCCCAATAGGGGTTGGTTTTTTCCTATGCTTTTAGGAGGAACTTGGGATCGAACTTGGGACCTTGTTCATGGGGAGCTACATCTGCTTCCCAAATCCATAATCTATTTTAAAAAATCAATTTTATTGATACATATTAATAAAGCATAATTCCATCCAAAGTATAAATCTATGGTATTTTGTATAATCACATAGTTGTGCATTCATTACTTCAATCATTTTTAGTTCAATGGTATTTTTAATATTAGATGAAATGTGGAAATAATTAATCAAATGGATAATAGTTAAAAATAAATTATTGTCTCTCCACACACTGAAATGTTATGCAGTCCATAAAGAAAATGACCAGCCTGAGGTTTCTATAGTAATATGAATAATATTTTACATAATATTAATTGAAAAAACAAATATTCTTTATTGTGAAACATAGGAGAAAAGAATTAAATTCTCCAAAATTTTGAGATAGGGTAGATTAATGAATGGATTATTTTTATTTCCTATTTTCTGAAGCTTTTGAAATATATTTATATTACTTTTTTCCTTGGAGGCAGAATATTTTTGAGTTTGACCATGGTGTCAGCAGACTAGATTTGAATCCCAGCCTTACCACCTACAAGGAGTGTGATTGCTTTAGTTTCCTTCTGTGTAAAATGGAGTAATAATTGGCTATGTTTCATAGGGTAGATGTGAAAAGATAGCAGATGGAAAGTGCTCACATGGTGATGATCATTGAAAATCTTGTAAGAAATGTTATTTATTGCTCTTTTATGAGGAAGTAGAATATGTTGCTGACACCAGTGGTTAAAAAGGAGAATGATGAACTGAGTGGTCTCTAAGAGTCTTTCTTCCACTAGGTTTTGGTACTTCTTATTTCAATGATAATGTTTACATACAAATAGGTTTGCAGATTAATATGAAGCCAAAATATTGTACCATAAATGTAAAGTTTTGAAAATATGGTTTTCTTGAAGGATAAAACAAGATTATTCCTGTTTCTTTATCATCTGAACAGGCTCCATCTTGGGAATTTGAGGGAATATTTAAATTTTTATATTTAAGTCATTTGGGAAACTGATTAGGAATTGATGAATTTCCTCACTTTCTTCTTCAAATAGCTGACCTTGGTTTTATATGAAAATTAAATTATGGGTCATTATTTATGCAATATGGGAGCAATTTTATGATATTATGGATTTTTAATTTTTTAATTTTTAATTTTTTAAAAGATACTTAGATTAAGTAAATATTACACAAAAAATATAGGGATTCCCATATGCCCCACCCCCACACCTCCCACACCCTCCCACATAAACATCCTTCATTAGTGTGGCACATTCATTGCAATTGATAAACACATCTTGGGGCATTGCCACTGAGCATGGACCATAGTTCACATTGTAGTCTACACTCTCTCCCATGCAATTCTGCAGGCCAAACCCATAATCTTAACAGGTAATTTAATCAAGGGCCCCTCAATTGAGTACAATATAATCAAAGATTTCAAACTCAGACAAATATATTAATTAATTATTATATTAAATATAATAGGATATTTTATATTATTTTTAATAATATTAAAAAGACATAATCTTTGTCTTTTTGGGATTCATAAATAATATCAAACTGTAACACTGGTCTTCTTGAATATGTGTTTATGTCTTTCATTAAATTAGAGAAGTTTTCTGCCATTAGTTCTTTGAATAGTCCTCCTGCTCCTTTCACTCTTTTATCTTCTCAGACTCTTATTATGACTATATTGGTATTCTTGAAGGTGTCACACATGTCTTTAAAACCTGTTCACATTTTATCATCTTTTTTATTTCTTCTCCTCAACCTGAGTCATTTTATTTGTGCTGTTTACAATTTCACAGCTGTGGGTGAAAAAACCCTGGAGTGTCTTGTGCTGTAATCTTCATTACCTCGAAGCATCATAATAATATTCAGAACAGTAAAATAATTTATGAATGCAAATCTTATTCCCAGAGAAATCATTAACAATACTATACTATAAAGTATGGTTAAAAAATCCATGAGAGAAATAAAATTTAATATTAAATATTATATTAACCAAAACAAAGCCCAGAAAGAATCAGAATTTTAACATTGTGTTTTAGGACTAGAAAAACCCAGTATAGCTTAAATATTAAGGCATTGTACTGTGCCTTATGAGGCAGGTTAGTATAGGAAACAAGGGAAGGCATCCCATTGCAACTTGGTCCAGCAGAGACTGTGGCCATGAGACCATGCCCAGAAACCCCCTGAGGGAAAGAAGCTCCCTGAGAACAAAGCCAGAAAAGCCCTCCAAGGCCCCTGTTATGAGGTCTTATTTGAAACTCCCAGGCTCAAAAGGAAGCCCTAGATAACTCCAAACAGAAAGGCCTTCTCATTGGTCTCCTGAGAGCTAACAGGTGAAGATACAGAGGCAACAAATCAGAACAGCAATTAGCTGGAGCCCACCCCCAGCATGAGGAAGGGGAGGAGGGAAGAATGGCTTTAATAAAGACAAGCCCCAGACCCCAGGTGTTTCTCTCTGCCTGGAGGAAACACATACTCACAGCTTGGATTGTGAGTTTCTCAATAAACTTTTACTGCCTAATTAAACTAGCATATGTCTGAAATTTACCCTGTGGTATAGCCAAGAACCTAGAGAACCCAGCATGTTCTGATAACATTTACTGAGCCAGTCAGGAGGAATAGAGGCAGGTAACACTCCCTGACCCCTGATAAAGACATTTGAGTCTAGTCCTTTTACTTATAGCCTTTCTGTGCAATCTGTTTTTGTCTGCCATTCCCTTCTGCCATTTAAGTTTCCTGGATAGGCTCCCACAGGACATAGTCTCAATCTACTCAGACTTCTGATTCACTCTTCAGAGGTAGTAGGGGCAAGTCCTCCCACTATGCAGAACCAAGGAAGCTCTTGGCAGTTGGTGAAGCCATCTTGGAAAACTGACTAAGCAGGTGGCTTGTGTCATGCATGAGTCTTCCAGGAGCCTATGAGCCTCAACTCTGCCATTTCTCTGGTGCCATCCCTCCTTTAACCCTGTAGGTTCTACCACTGGGTTCTTGGGACTGACTTCCACATGGCATAATTTTCTTCTACTCAGACTTCTGGCTCTCTCTTCAGAGGTGGTATGGGCAAGTCCCCATGCCATGCAGATCCAAGGAAGCTTTGGGTGGCAGGTGAAATTTTCCTTAAGGCCTGACTAGGCAGGTGGCCTGAGTCATGTAGGATTTCAAAGGAGAGATCCTATGACCACCTCTCACCTCATACTCTATAACTAGCCTTTCCTCACTTCCTCCCAGGCCCTCTCTGTGATTTCAGAGTGACTGTCACCTCTTGTAGCATTTCCTTAGGCCACTAGTTAACCACTTTTAATTAGAGCAACTTTAATCTTCCTACTATTGCTGTCCTCATTGTTGGGTCTGAAATGAATTAGAATGCCTTAGAAACTGAAAATGCATTTATTAATGAGGCATTGGTCCCACCCTTGGTAGTGCCCAGAGGTTTGTTCCTTCCTCAATCCCGGGGAGGCCCTGAGATCCCTGTTAATCATTACTATTGCCTCTGGGACCACTGAGGCTGTTTGACCACAAGCCACAGAACAATCCGTCTCTAGCCTCTTAATGTGTTTCTTAATGTCTGGTTTATCCTAAAGACGTGGTCACTGGTAGGGGACATAAAATGAGTTCTCTCTCATGGCCAATTCCTGAGACCTCTGCAAAGGTAGGCTAGAAGTAGGGTCCCTGGCCAGTCCATTTCCTAGGGAGAAAGTCTGGTTTGGTAGCTTTGGTCTGGGAACCAGACCCAGATATCTCCTAGGACCCCTAAGTCTCTGAGGACACTCAGAGACAAGGTCCCAATCTCCATTGCATTATGGTGGTGAGCAGGTCTCCTGACCTCCAGGATGCTGGCACAGTGAACAATCCATTCAGTCCGCTCAAGCAGTAGGAGGCCACCAAGATTGACAAATGTGTTTATCCTCCCCTAGGATAATGGGTGGCTCCACCAGCATTACAGCAGATTCCTCTTTAGGTATCTCCTAAAAATTGGGATGACCTGCTTATTAATGGTCTAAAAAGGAAGAAGCTAATTTCTTTCTGCAATACCATGTGGCCACAGTACAAGTAAGGGGATGGCCAAGAGTGTCCACTAAATGGGATCCTCAATTCAAATGTATACTTCCATCCTACTGTGTAAGATGGAAGGAAAATGGCTAGAAATTCCCTTGTCCAGCTATTTATGGTTCTGAATCAGAAAAGAGCCTAAGGGGTTCTTGTCAGCTGTGCTATGCAGAAGGAAGCTGCAGAGCACAGAGGAGCCTCTTCCTGAAAAGGAAAAAGATATTTTATATGACCCGCTTCTCGGTAACTGACCTCATTATGACCTGGCACCAGATCCAGAAGACCCTTTAAACTCACAACCAGAAGGGTCATCAGCGCCTCCCCTATACGCCTAAAGGTTTAGTCTGGTGGGTCATTCCCTAAGTGAAGCCTCATTCCACCCAGCTAGGAAGTCTTAGCGTCTCTCTATTATAAGAGCAGTGCCTAAAGGGGACACAGAAATCATTATGGTACATGCCCCCTTCTCTATGGCCAGCCTGATACAATGCAAACAAGAATTGGGTAAATTCTCTGAGGACTCCACCAAATTTACTGAGGGGTTTCAGCACCTCACAATGATCTTTGAACTAATGTGGAGTGACATGAATATAATTCTTTCAACTTGTTGTTTCCCAGAGGAAAAATACCTCATCTGTACTGAAGCACAAGGGCAGGCCGATAGACTGACCACCCTATAGCCTAACCAGTATGTGTTGGAAGCAGTAGCAATTCCTACTACAGATCCTGGGTAGAAATATCAGAGGGGACAGGCAGATATGAGGGCTAGAGACCATATGTTCATGAGCCTCCTTGAAGGGATGAAGGAGTACACTACCAAATCAGTCAATTAAAGTAAGTTCAGGGAAATTACTCAGGAACAGTATGAAAACACAGCCTTATTTCAAAGAAGGCTGGGAGAGGCAATGAAGAAATATACTCTGGTAGATCCTAACTTTAGAGGACAGAGCCTCATAGCAACTTACTTAATTAGACAGTCTGCTCCAGATAACCATAGGAGTTGGCAAAAGTTTTCCATGGGTCCCAAAATGTACATGAACTCCCTTTTAGAAACAGCCTTCTCAGTCTTCAACAATTGAGAAATGCCACCAAGAAGGAAAAGGCAAGGAAGGGCAGGCAGAAGGCCCAGGAGCAGGCTCATTTCATAGTGGTTGCCATGAAAGGCATCCTGTCACCTCAGGACCACCTGCTCTCAGACTCTACATCAGCAGGAACATGCTTCATGTGTGGAGAGGCTGGCCACTGGAAAGGTGGCTGCCCCAAGCTGGCCAGAGCCTTGCCTCAAGTGTGGAAAGGATGGGCACTGGGCCCAAGAGTGCACCACTCTCAAGAGTGCACCACTCCCCCATGAGCCCTGCTCACCACAACTGAGGAGGATTGATGTGGCCCAATGCCAAACATGGCTCCCTGGACAACACCATGTGCCATCAACCAGAAGACTCAGATGACCCTTGATGTGGTAGGTAAGATTGTTAATTACTTAATTGACACAGGAGCCACTTGATCCATACTGACCTACCACTCCAGACCTCTTCCATCCTAGTAGTGCCCTATAGTAAGTGTTCATGGAAAAATCAAGATCTAGACCATTTACTAAACCTTTTCCTTGTAGAATAGGAAGCCTCTTCATCAGCCATTTCCTAGTTATTCCAGAATGCCCGGTTCCATTGCTGGAATGAGACCTTCTACATTCAATGGGGATTAATAATCAATTAGTAGACCATAAGTGAATATTGCCTCAGAAAGGAGAGCTGGTGAGCTTGTACTTGAATCCATTCGTCTGCCTGCAATGTTAATCATGCCTGGGGTCCCAACTAGGTGAAATCTCCCAAGAATATTAGCTGACAAAATAAATCCATTAGCATGGGATATAGTAATTCCAGGTAGGGCACCCATGAACCCCCAGCTTCCATCACTTAAAATACCAACCAGCCCTACCCTCATAAAAAGCAGTATCCCCTTAAACAGGAAGCTGTTAAAGGCCTATAACCCATGATTAAAAAGTTCCTGGAGAATGTCCTCTTAATTCCCTGCCAATCTCATTGCAACACAACCATTCTTCCTGTAACAAAGCTTAAAGGCACTTACTAGCTGGTTCAAGACTTAAGACAGTTAATAGCTTTGTTATACCGAATCCATCCAGTTATACTCTGCTGAACCACGTCCTCAGATCTGTAGCTTGGTTTACCATTCTTGACTTAAAGGATGCCTTTTTGTACATTCCATTCTACCCAGATCCAAGTTTCTTTTCACCTTTGAATGGTAGTATTCTAACTTTGAATCTCCAGTCCAGCTTACATGAACCGTGTTACCACAAGAGTTCCAAGATAGCACCCATATTTTTGGGAATGCCTTAGCTTAGGACCTAGGTGATCTCTACTTGTCTCAGAGTTCTTTCTTAGAATATATGGATGATCTGTTGATTTATAGTCTGATAAAGGAAATTTCTGATACCAACACTATTTTAGTCCTTAATTTTATAGCCAATAGAGGCTACAGACTGTCGGCATCCAAGACACAACTCTCTTGGCAGAAAGTCACCTATTTAGGGTTTCTTCTCACCCCAGGGGAAAGGGCTCTCACCCCAGAAAGAGTTCAAGCCATCACTAGTATTCCCTAGGCCCAAACAAAGAAACAACTGCAGGATTTTCTAGCAATGGCTGGTAATTATAGACTGTGGATACCCAGGTTTGGCAAAATATTCCAGCCACCATACAGTGTGACTGTAGGGGCTAAAAAATTCTTTAGAATGGGGAACAGACCAAGAAACTGCCTTCCATATCTTAAAATAGACCTTAATTAGCCCTCCAGGCTTAGGAATTCCTAACCTAAATAAGGCTTTCTTTCTACATGTAACTGAGAAGAAAGGAGTGTCTATTTCAGAAACTGGTGAGATTTCTTGACCAGGAGCTGATTTCTCCAAACCTCTAAACAACACAGTGCAAGGATGTCCACCTTGCCTGAGAGCAGTGGAGGCAATTACTCTTTTATTTGAATAAGCCTCCAAATTAACCTGGGGCAGCCTCTCACAGTCTTCAGACCACACCAGGTGAAAGACCTACTTGAAGTTAAAGTCCATCAATGGCTTACATGTAACTGGTTAGTTAAATACCAGCCTCAATTACTAGAGTCCCCTGAGGTGCAACTAAGGGTGTGTCACACCCTCAACACAGCCATGCTGCTACTGGCAGAAGGCCCTAGGTCAGATACTGATGGGCCCCTCCTCCACTCCTCCTTTGAAACTTGTGGCAGTTTGATATTCTTTTATGAACTCCCAAAAAGAAAATTATATGTGTATAAACTGGTCTGTTCCTCTGGATGTGATAACCTTTGAATGCAATAGATTCAGCTAACATGTCTTGAGTTAATTACCTATTAATATTAGGGCTTTGATTCAACCACATCCATAGGGTGTGACTCAGGGTTGAGTACTGCCCCCTTGATGGGTTGATATAAACAGATACTGTACTCACAGAAAAATTCACAGAAGAGGAAAGAACTTGGTCCTTTCAGTACTGCCATGTGATAGAAAGGAAAAGGTTCAAACACTTAAAGCCCTGGGAAGAGAGTTGAGCAGTTTGCCTGATAGTTTGTAGCTGAAGAGAACAGAGCAGCTGAGAAACTGATAATGCCTGAAAAGAAACAAGCCCCATCCCAGACTGATATAGGAAGCCCTGATAGACAAGCTCTATGCCAGCCTACAGCTGAGATCAGAAGCCTTAAAGGAAGAAGGAAGGAGATATCTCCCACCATCTGGGTTCAACAAGTGGCAACAGATTTTGGTGAGAAAGCAGCCTTGAATTGGCTTCTTTAGGGCCTTGTAACTGTAAGCATTTACCCCCAAATAAATACCCTTTATAAAAGCCAATAGATTTCTGATACTTTCAATCAGTATCCTTTTGGCTGGCTAATACAAAACTCTCAACTTAAACTACTCAAACAAGCCAGATTTAAAAGATGAGCCTCCAACAAACCTAGTACCCCATCAACATGACAACAATTACCAGCACAAAAGATTGACTCAAGGCTCAGCAACCAAGGGAAATAATAATAAGGTACTCAAATACTACCCAGTACTGTTCATGAAACTCTGCTAGCTCTTGTGATTCTATATTTATAAACATAACTAATGCTGACCAAAACACTCCATGAAAGATGCCATGGGCATGTTGTAAACAAGATCACTATGGTGGGAGAAGCTAACCTTGTCTGGGATACTCAGAGAAGCATCTTGTTTCATGACCCAGAGTCCAGTGGGTGTATTTTGGTACTGTCTTCTGGAAGGTTAACCAGCAATTTGGTAACTGTACGCTCTATAGAGGGCTCCAGCTCACCAATAACCAATCTGCTGCTACTTTAAACCATCAAGATGGAATTTTCTTTCTTTGCAGAGACAAAGTCTACCTCTCCTTGCCTCCCATTTGGACTGGCTTATGCTCACAAGCATACATCACCCCATCTATCTAATATGGTCCTGAAAACCTCACCATACTGTTTCCTATATTTTCTCACCACTCAATAACCAAAAGGGCAATGCCATTCCTCATCCCTTTCCTAGCTGCCCTAGACATTACCACTGCCATGGGAACTGGGGTTGTCATTTTATAACAAACCCAGGAGGTCTAGCACAATTTCTCCCTAGAGCTAACCAACAGTATAGAAGAAACTTGCCATGCCTTAGAAACCTTTAGATAGCAAATAAACTCCCTTGCTGTAGTGTTGTTGAAAAATCAAAGAGTGAAACATGCTAACAGCAGCACATGGAGGAACATGCCTGTTCTTCAAGGAAGAATGCTATTTCTATGTAAATCACTGAAATAGATCTAGACAGCATTCAAAACAAACAAGATGAAGGCCATCAACTTTGTGAGGATGCAGCCTCTGGGAGCACCTGGCCATTCTCACTCTCATGGTCCTGTATGTCATGGATACCCCCCTTTTGGGGGTTGCTTACCACCATCTTCTTTATCCTCTTTAGTGGGACCATGTCTCTTCAAAATTCTAAATAAATTTATTTCTTCCAGAGTCAACACCTTCCAGAACAAGGTATTAGTCATTCAGGGATTTCACCCAGTTCCAACCATGATGATGGACCCACCTTCCCTCAACCTCAATAGAATTGCCAGAGAGTTCCATACCCCATCAGGCAAAGACTACTGCCCATGACTGGCAAGAAGCAGCTACAGAAGGTTGACTACTGTCCTTCAGTTCCCCCTTAAAAATAAGAGTTTAAACTCTCTTAGGGGGACATTGTGGCAGGTTATATAGGAAACAAGTGAATGTGTCCCGTCAGAGATGGGACCCAGCAGAGAGCATGGTTATTAGACGCTGCCCAGAAACTCCCTGAGGGAAAGCAGCTACTTGATAAGGAAGCAAAAAAAGCCCACCAAGACCCTGGCCATGAGGTCTCATTTGAAATTCCCAAGTTCAGAAGGATGCCCCAGATAACTCTAAACAGAAAGGCTTTCCCATTGGTTCCCAGAGAGGGAACAGATGAAGAGAGAAAGTTTACCAATCAGAACAGCAAATAGCTAGTCTCCCTCCCCAACAAGAGGAAGGAGGAAGAGCGAAGAATGGCTTTAATAAAGGCATCCCCCAGACCCTAGGTGTCTCTCTGCCTGGGGGATGCCCACACTAACATCTTGGGTGTGTACTAACACTATACTCTTTTCTCTCATTTCTCAATGAACATTTTACTGGCCTAATTAAACTGGCACATCTCTGAATTCTTTCTTGCAATGCAGCAAAGAATCTAGAGAACCTAGCATGTTACGATAACACTTATAATGTTAGAAAAAATCAATATAACTCAATATAAATCAAAATCAATATAATTCAATGTAAGTCAAAATCAATATAACTCAATATAAGTCATGTTTCCTTTTTGTTTCTTACCCCTGATCTTCTGCCAACATAATTTTACTATTAGAGATCATATGTTAGAATTCCAACAATAAAGATTCTACAAAAAAGATCAGTCATAAAAAGTTTTGTAAATTATTCTTTCTTTCACTATCACCTATATTATTTAAAAGTATATACTTAATGACTATAAAAAATTGCTTTCAAGGTAAAGCTTTTCTTCTGGCATCAGAAAGTAGTGTCCCAGCATATTTTGCACTAGATCAACAAGGAAGCTTTGGGGGAGGAAGAAGGACATTTAATTCTTTTCCTGGTAATGAAGAGCCTTTTACCAACACAGTGCTGCAATTTTTCGCTAATATGAGTTACAACTTGCTTTTACTTTTGTTTTTGACATGTTTATTTGACAAGTAGTTGTTTTATAATGAAGTTTTAAGTTGGAAATAAAGTTGAAAAAAAAATTGCTTTCAATACGGGAAAAATACTCCCTAATGGTGATTTTCAAGGAGTGAGCAGACCCATTTGAGGTGGTATTGAGAGGACATATTAAACCCCAAGGTCACCTATTGTGGCATAAATTGATGCTGGTCTTTTACTGTTCAAACAGGAATTTCTCATTATCATTGGATTTTTGATGAATGAAATAATTGTACATTCAAAAGTTGATCAAATATGTAGTAATTTATTTTATAATTCCTTGATCCATATCATGATATTGACTCTTGAAATTCTGCCATATATACATTTTTTTCTTGTAACAGTTGGTTCTAAAACTACATGCAAATTGATTTCATTATCATTAATTAATGAAAGATTTAGAAGAAAGGATTTCATCTAGTTGTATATAAAGGAAGGAAGCTTTGGGCCATTAGTAAAATCATAGAAGCATTACTCATCTCAGCAATGATTTTCACTTTATTCTCTCTTATTTCTTTTAATATAATAAATGCCAATATAGTAAAATAATAAAAGAAATTGCACAAACATTGTGTTGGCTAAATAAAACAATATTATCTGCTGTGTTGGTGAATTAGCTGATACTCCCTAACCTGACTGGAGAACTCCACCATGTTTTCCTCATGAAGCCTCTAAAACACCCATTTACCAACTGGTGCACACTTGTAGAAAGAAGTTAGTTATGTTGCACCAGTCAATTAAAAATACTTTAAAGTGTAGATTTTCCAAGTGTATTTTTTAACATAGGCCAAAGTATATAATAAATATACAATAAACAATATTTTAAAAATTACAAAAAATTCAGCTATGATAAAATTACATAAATAAATAAGCATAAATATAAAGAAGCTTTGTATACACAGAGGAAAATATTTGGAAGAAAATATACCTAAAGAATAGCAACATTTATGAATGATTTCCATTTTTTCCCTGAATTTTGTTGTTTAATAATGTAAAATGAACACTGTTCAATCCTATGATGTCACACTTTTAAATATTAAATTATTTTATTGACAAAAATATGCTCTTACATCCATGGTATTTAATGACTTGGACTTTCAGCCACAGATAATTAAAGATTTTCTAGAAATACCTATCTAATTTATAAATTAGAACATCTCTAAAGAATACCAAAAATGCTGCTCAACATTATGCGGCTTCTAAAGGAAAGGCAAATTCTTCTTACAAATTCGACACAGATGCATTAGACCTTGAATTTTATCCTTGGCATCATGTCAAACAATCTTCCTTGGAAATTAGTCCCAGAGATCAACAAATGTTGCATTATTCACAAGCCTCAATATAAGACGTGCCTTGGCATTATCAGAGTGAAAAACAAGGGATACTCTGCTCTGCTCGTGTTCACAGTAGCTCCCTGGTATACATGTGAGACATAATTTCCTCATGAACTTTCTATTTGACCAGAACCTGAACAGAAATTTTCTTTGATTTTCTTTTTGAGCTAAAAAAAAAATGCACTAAAAATTAACATAAGTTCACTTAAAGGAAACAAATACTATATTAGAGAAATTTCAGGGTCCATAAATGGTTTAGAGATTTTCATAGTGAGAAAAACTAGAGGTTGACAAATTTCTAGACAGATAATACTGGATGAAGTTTGTCAACAACTTTGACCAATGATAAGTATTAATCTCAAATTTACAGCATTATAGTTTACCTAAAATAAATGTGGATATGAATCCAAATGTGGATATGAATAAATGTATACATATCATGTTGGCCTTACCTAAGTAAAGCTATGATTTATAAAAACAGAAATATAGAACTGATATAATTAGAGTCATCAAGGAATGTACATATATTGAAAATATAATTTTAGAAGAAATTTTATTATAAAATAAAAAACCTGTTAAAATATATCTGAAAATTAATGTGTGCTTTCTAATACACATAAAGTTTTAATATCAGATCTGTCATTTTTACTAAATCATACTGGATATAAAAGAACAGTAAATGATGCATTAAACTCTATATTTTTGTTAATTAGATACCTAGCATTATTTTTTTGATTTGCTGAAATTAAATATAAGTTATGCACTTGATATCTGGACACAATCAATCTTGGTAGAATCACTGGACCAACAATCCTTAAAGGTTGTGATTCTAGGTATGTAGCTTTTGGTGTCCCTTTTCTCATCTAAAAATGTGTACAAGAGTAACACATATGGTATAAGGATTTCATCTGAATAAATGTGCTAATGAAGGGAAGTATTTATAACAGTGTCATGTTCATTCTAATCATGTAAAATGCATTTAAATGTATATATGAATCTCTATTATATAATTTCCAAATGTTGATTTTTACCTAATTTATAATTGGTAGTCAAAGTAAGATGTTTTTCAGACATATTTTGCAAACAACTTTTTATTATGAATTTCTAAAATCATTGGGCTAATTAAAAAAAAGACCCAGGTCATTGCAATAAGCAAAAACAGTTTTGAAATCATTCATCCTAAGTATCACCTTTGATTTCTCAGCAGTTTGCAACAGTTGATTGCTGTTATGGAAAGAAGAAACAATACAAATGTGTCTGACTTCATCCTTTTTAGCTTGACAGACTCTGAAGTGATCCAATGGTTCCTTTTTATGTTATTTCATCTGATTTACCTGATTACCTTGCTGGGCAATGCAGGAATGATACTGATAATTCACCTTCATCTCCAGCTTCACACCTCCATGTATTTTTTCCTCAGTCAGCTGTCATTTCCTGACCTCAGTTACTCAAATGTCATCACACCTAAAACCTTAGAGAACTTAATGATTTCCCACAAAAATATTTCATTCATTGGCTGCTTCACACAGATGACTTTTTTTTATTTTCTGGTTGTTACTTAATTGTATCTTCTCTCTTCAATGGCTTATAACCGCTATATAGCTATCTACAACTTTCTTCATTACCCAGTTTTTATGTCCACGAGACTCTGCCATGCCCTCATCATTGAGTCCTACATAATTAGTTTTACTGCATCATTAGCTAACCTTCTTTTCATGAACAGTTTGCATTTTTGTGACTCCAATGTAATCTATCACTTTTACTGTGACTTAATTCCAATTTTAGCCCTGTCCTGCAGTGACACTGGTGACACTGAAATCATGATGATGATTAGTGCTAGTTTAAATGTAATGTTGACTCTTACCACAATCTCTGTTTCATACATATCTATTTTGTCTACTATCCTAAAAATTAATTCCTCTTCAGGAATGCATAAAGTCTTTTCTACTTGCCTCCCACCTCCTGGGAGTCACAATCTATTATGGCACTACGACTTTTACTTATTTAAAACCCAAGAAGTCCTACTGCTTGGGAAAGGATCAAGTGGCCTCCGTGCTTTAAACTATGGTGATCCCAATGCTGCATCCACTCATTTATAGTCTTAGAAACAAAGAAGTAAAAAATGGTTTCATTAGAGTGATGCAGAAGAGAAAGGGCTCCAGGCAACAGAAGTGATGGCAATGCTGAATATTTAAGTCTATCTTTCCTTTTTTTCTATTTAATAATTTACTTGATTTCTTTCTAAATACACTAGCATCCATTAATTAGTTTGCATTTTTGTAAAACCATCCTATATTAGACCATGAATTCTCTGGAAGATATCCAGAAATGTGTTTTCAGAAAGCTACTAAGTAAATGAAAGACATGAATTATCTGTTAATACTGGGGTTTAAACTTATGGGATTTTAAGGACTGCCATTGTTAAATAGAAAAAAAGTTTTTGTTGTTATTCAAATTTTATTATAGAAATTCCCATGCGTATACTTATTTTAGGGAATTTTAGTATGGAGAGCTATTCAGAAATTATTCAATTTATTCTGTAGGGAAGAAATCTGGCATAATCTTAAAGAGCACTTATTTGGACTGAAAAATCCAGGATTTAGATTTTAGATCTGTCAGTTGTTTCACTGAATATTCCTTATAAATCAATGAAAGTATAAATATAGTATCTTCAACTAAAGCAGATAAATAATTCTACATCCATAGAGTTATTTTGAAGATGAAATTATATGAAAAATGGAAAGAAATTAAAGTAATACAAATAAATTTTGAACATGATCACCTGAATGCTTACATTCTTACAAAATTTTAAATAAGCAATTGCTTTTGTTATAAAAATTTCACTGGTGTTTTATAAAAAATTTTGGCTAAACTTATTCAAAAACAAACAGCTAAAGAAGGAAAAAGAGCACTTCAATATTTGGTCTTAGAGCAAAGTAGTAAAAGTGTTAGAATAAGGTTTTAGAAAAAGTGTATGAGAACACTGAAGAAAATTTGGAAAATATTTTGAATTGTTAAATATAATAGTAATATCCTAGTTATTTTTGAGAGTTTTGTTCATGGTTTTCTAGATAAATCAATATATAAAATGTACCAAAACATTTCCATTATTCCCAATAGGAAACCTGTATATTTTAAGCACTAACTAATATTTCTTTTTAAAACTGTCTCTATGTAATCTGGAATTGCAGTTTGAATATCGCTACTTTTCACTGTATATTTAAGAAAGTATGTTTTATTCATGTTCCTATATTTATTTCTTTGATTTAAAATTAAGTAATGGTTGTTTTAT
>JAQZBX010033978.1:0-25173 GCA_029593785.1 Cabassous unicinctus
TTGTTTTAAATTTGAACAGTTCTAAAACTAAATATCTTAAGACAAAGTTTGGTAAGTATTATTCAAGCCTAAAAGTAAAGCATCATACAAAAACTTTGTTAATCAACAAACCAATGCCTTACTAGTTAACACTTTTCATATTTCAGGAAGAATATTGAAAATTAAAATAATAAGCACATCCAAGGATGTTTTGTAACAATTAAAAAAGATAAAGTGCATTTCAGCGTGTAGGTACTGTTTTTATCCCCATTTTACAGATGAAGAACTAATAAGATGAAGAAATTTGCACAAGGGTATTCAGCTAGTAAGTGGAGGAGCCAGAAAAGTCTGAAAGTGTATGACCTGTGCCTGAAATGGCAAGTAGTCTTGGAGTAGATAGAGATTGGGGTGGTGAGGGAAAAGCTGAACATCATAAATATGTGTTGTAACCAGATTATGTGTTTGCATTTTATATATATATATATGGTAGATGAAGAACTATGGAATGTATTCAGGTAGGACAGTAATATGATAAGATCCTTTGCAGATGGATTTCCCTGCAGGGCAGTATTGTTCCTTTAACTTTATTTAAATTAGTAACTTTATTTTGAATCTTTAATTGAGTTAGGAATTTTGCACTGCTTATCGGTTTAACACATTGATAAGTCCAATTGAAAACATACAGACACAGTATTAGCATAGGAATTTTAATTAAGGCTTGGAATTGTTCCACATCTTTTTTTTTTTTTTTTTTTACCTCATCTTTTATTTCCTACTGATAAATCAAAATTTTTTTTCATTTTCTTTTAAGACATTCTTATTTTGACTCATGATTTGGAATGGTATAACAAAAAGAACTGGCCAGAACAGTTATACAATTATGTCTGCTCTGTAAAGCCATAGATTTAAATGGGGAATCTTAGTATTAACCCTAAGATGGCTAAAAGTGACATGTTTTGTCTGGTATAGTAGTAGCTCATATGGTTAATGTTGAAAGTAGCGTTCCTTGTATATACTTGCATATAGAGTTACTGATTTCTAAAATGTCCTTTAATCCTCACATGCCATTTCTCAGATGACACCAAAGTCACAAATCCTTCTAATAGAGTCCACCTTGTTTCTTCCTGAAAAGGTTTTTAATGCAAGATTATTCTGAGGAGGGTATGGAATATTACCCTAAACTTTCCCCTTCCACAGAAAAAGATATTCCAACAATGTTGGAGAGTTACACAGCTGTCGTATGGGTTATACTGGTATTGGAGATTCATACAGATGTTGTACAGTGGAGCTGGCTGTGGTATAATTCCAGTTGTGTGTCATTATTCACATTTAACCTCTCTGATTCTGCTTCCTTATTTGTCAGAATTCTTCTCATGTATAAAATCCTTCCTCATGTTTAAAAGTCTTTATTGGGTTTGAAAATTTAATGAGACACTTAAAGCATTTGACTCAATGCTTGGCATGTAGTAGATACAAGATAGATGTTGATTGCCTTTCCTTTTGTTTTTATCTTTCCACAAGACAAGCACATAAATATGTTTCATGTTTTTGGGTTTTGCTGCTAGTTGCTACAGGGAATACTAAAATATCAAATATCGAAGACATTACAAAGATTATGGAATCTTGCAACATTTTTGCAGTCATGGTCCCTAGCTCTCAACTCCCTTACTGAGTTGGTCACTAAAAGTCCTTTGGGACTTCTGCTCTTCTGATTTATTATACAAGGTAGATCTTATCAACCTTTTCTCTTAGCAGTTAACAAACCTACAAGACAATCTATGTGGAATAAACAGTAGCTAATAGCTAACAATTAGTCTCCATTTTTACCCCTCTTATCTTAAGTAGATGACTTGTACTTTTCAGCACTTCTGCCCTGTACACCTCTCAGTGGGTCTCCCTTCCATTACAGGAACCTAGTAATGGGTGCCCTTACCGGCACTTCCTCAAATCCTATGAAAAAGGACAAGGTCAACCTGGGATGGGAAATAACAATATGGGAAACATGCACATCCACAAAACCCAGATAAGTATGATCTATATAGGCAGGAAAACTAAAGGAAACTTTTTTCCCCAAGTTTCCTGGTGGGGATGGAACATCCCTTTCCTCTTTCCTTTCCTTGAACTGCAAATAACAAGATATTCACAGATAATATTAGCAAAAGGCTAACATTAAATTTCTGATATATGATCTTTTCCTGTTATTTAAGCCACCATTTCTGACATTTCATTCTGTCTTCTACAGATTAACTGTTATATTAAATAAAATGTCCACTTGCTATAATTTAGAACTTTTTACACATTAAAGTTTTGCTTAAATAGGGCATTTTATACATCTATTAAAAATAAGCGTTTAGCAAAAATTGCTTTTGTCTTTAAAAGACTATGTAGGATCAATATACCATGCAGGGAATTTACCTGAACATTTTCATTGTTGTGGGTGGCTCTTTCCACTAATGAAGATTTTGTATTCTATATAGCATTGGTTCTTAAACATGAAAGCATCGTGATAGAGAATATCTGGGAAACCCGGTTGCTGGGTAAATAGGCACCATCCTCTTACACATATGCTGGCCACAGTATTGAAAAATGAAAGGCTTTGATTACAGGCAAATGGGTATCACTTTCCAGAATAAGCAGTGCTGACAGTCAAGCAAAGAGCCTGTCCTGATTTATTCAGCCTGTCAAAAAGGGCTTGTTTGCTTTTCATAGAAACCCCACCCCCCATCTGTATGAGGGTTACCTTTCTCCTGGCTGTTGTCTTCTCTAACCATATAGAGATGTCCAGAGCTTTCCCTAGAAGTCTTGATAATGTATTGACAAGCAGGAGTCTGAAAGTTCACTATTTTATCTAGCTTGTGATTATAGCTCTTAAAGCAAAATCTCTCCAAGAGCTACCAAAATAAAGCCTACTCCTCAAGGGGCTGTTCTATCCAGTCATACCTCTAAATATGATCTAAAGAATATCAGACACAGGGTTTTTTGTTGTTGCTCTTTGTTTTATTTTTATGTCATTATTCAGAACAGATTCTTCTCTTATATCTACCTTTGGTCTTCTAAACCAAGACAAGAAATGGTTCTCACCATTTCCTCACCACAGCCTTAATGGAATTGTGCATCTTTTTCCCCAGTTGTCCAAAGTTCTGCAGAATTTTTCAAGGGCCCAGGCAACACTAGTTTTTCCTCCAGTTTACTCCCCTGAAAGACTAGGCACATGCAACCAATTCTGCAGATAAGTTCCCACTTTTCTAAGTGAAGATGCTGCTCTCCAAGCAGTCAGAAGTCAAAAGTTTCATAAAGGGCACTGCTCACCTCCACTCCAAGGTGTGTGACACCTCTAAAATATGTGACTTAGAGGTCCACAGTCTCTTATCAAAAGTCCATGGGGCCAGAAATATTTCAAAATTCAGAATTTTTCAGATTTTAAAGAGGTGATCCATAAAGCACATGGTCCATGAGATCCCAAACTAGAGTGTGGGGAAGCACCCATGAACAAACACAATATTTTTGCAGTGAAACATGAATATTCATACCAAGTAAAAACCTATAACTTCTCTTTATTTCTAGTTAGATTTTGCCACAAATGAGTTTTGGCTCCAAACTTACAAAAACAACTTGTGATTTTCAGAGAAGTTTGAATTTCAGAATTGTGTGAATGTGAACTTCTACAAACATGAGTGCTTGGTATATGGTAACCTACAAAGATCAGATGCTTTATATTCGAAGAGATCCCTTTTGAAGACAAATAAACTTTCTCGAATTTATAAACATAAGTTAGTAAACTTCGTGTACAATAAGATGAAGCAAATATTTTACCCATTACATTTCTGATCTACCCATAAACTGAAAAATACAAGTAGTATAAATCCCTTGAATAAAGGTTGATAAGATTGTTACTAGAATATGTCGTTGGCATATGACAACTCTCATAGTACAGCTTTTTAAAAAATTGGGTTGGAATGCTGGTATTTTACTATGTTAGTGATTTTCAATCATCATGCATGACCATGTCTTTTTTTTCTTTCAAATGGTTATATTTTGGTTACAGACTTGAAAAATAATGACTGTGTTTCTAGTGTGAGAATCAGCTTTCCTATCCCCACTTCCTTTGCTCTTCTGGGCACATGCTTAGATATCTGTCTGAATCTCCTGTGCCCTTGAATTAACCTCAAAATGAATTGAAATTATATCTGGAGGGCAAAATATCTAAAAGTTTCTAAGGGCAATATATCCAAAAAATTGGAATTTTAATTTCCTTAGTTATTTGGCAACTTATAAATTTTGCAAAGACTTTTAAAATATTTCATTCTAAAAGGACTGGAAATTTTTATTTTATTTATTTCTCCCCACCCCCTTGTTGTTTGCACTTGCTGTGTCTGTTCGTCTTCCTTGTTTCTTTAAGAGGCACTGGAAACCAAACCCAGGACCTCCGATGTGGGAGGGAGGCGCCTAATCCCTTGAGCCACCTCTGTTCCCTGATTGGAAATTTTTTAAAACTTAACATTGGTAGACTCTGAAAGTCTTTTTAGACTCATTTGAAACACTTTGGCTTCTGTTCTAAAAATAAAATGAAACTAAAAGATACCTTGCCTCAAAGTGAAAGCCTAACCAGAATTTCATTCAAAGGAAATTTATATTTTAGCATTGTCTTTTTAAATATTGTGACTAACAGTGTTATCAATATTACCATTAGCTAAGTAGAACAGTTCATAAGACAGTATGATATAAAGATGGCATAGAATCTGAAAAAGAGACCTCTTCACAAGCCCCAGATCCACCACTTTTTAGCTAAGTGGATTTAGAAAAGACACAACACCCTCTCTGAGCCTAGATTTCTACACCTATAAATTGGAAATAATAGTCCCTATCTGTTAGAGTTGTAACAACATATAGAAAGCAGTTAGCATAAAGCCTAAATATTCAATAAATGATATCTACTTTATTTTTCAAAATAAACACAGCTTTACAATTTTTCTAATTTTAAAAAAGCATAAAAAAGGAAGTTTACACCTGAACTCTCGCCATTCAGAGGTAACCACTGATAACCTTTTGATCAATATCCTTCCAAACATCTCTCTGCAGGTACATACATATATAGATATGGATATACAGCTTTATACAAATAGATTATATTATACAGACTTGAATTTAAACTGTTTTTCTCATTCAACATTATGTCATGAATATATAATACTTTGGATATCTATAGTTCCTAATCATCTCAGAAATTTGACATCCTCTACTTCCCACCAAATAGTTTGTTTTTATATTGTTCATCTCTAGCACCTCATAAATTATACTCATAAGTTTAAAATTCCAATTAAATTAAAATTTTGTTTTAAAAACTTTTTTAAAAAATGTTAGAGTCCTTTCTGCTCTTGGTTTAGTCTAGGCTCTCAGATCATGCTGAAAAGAAATTTGTTGTGAGAGCATTTGCAGTAAAGAACGGAATTTCTGGGTCTCCTATCCAGGGAAACACAGTATTCCCACCTGCTTACAGCCAAGGCGTGAGCCTGTTTGTTCTTTTTAAATAAATTACACTAGAAAAAATCTGAGATTTTATTGCATCTTCAGATGTCTTGATTTTCAAAGGAGGAATCTGAGACCCAGAGAAGAGGGTCAAGTTAGCCAGGATGGCACAGCTAGGTGTTTTTACGGAGTGATTGTTTGTCAGATTTCAATGATTACTTTTTAAAGAACCAATAAATTTCTTAAGTGTTGGCCCCCTGAGCAGCAGTGCTTCCTGCCTCCCAGCAGCATCTATCTGGGAAAAGAGCTAGTGGTTTTGTTTTATTTTTTTTCTTCTGTGGGTGGGCATTTCCTGGTCAGGCAGATCCCTGAGGGCACAGCATAGACTCTGGCCTTGGTTTCAGCCCTCTATGTGGTGACAACTCTGGCCTCACACCTGCATCTACCATAACTTAAATACCTCCTGTACTTTTTCACAGGTTGGGTATCTTCCTTCTTTTTCTTGTGTTGTTTCATCTGGTGGATCCCTGATGGCCTAGGGCATATGCTAGCCTAAGTTTCTTTCAGAAGCAGTTTCTTATGGCCTTACACCAGCATATATAGGGACATACAGAGCCATTGCACCTCTTTCTGTTTTCTTTTCTTTTTTCTTTTTCTATTGTTTGGTGTTTTCATTCTCTGGTTTAGATTTTTGGGTCTAAACCCAAAAGTGGTGTTATATATAGATATAGATAAAAGGTTTATATATAGATATAGACAAAAGGGTCAATTCAACAAGAAGATTTAACAATTATAAACATATGCATCTGGGAAGCGGGTGTGGCTCAGTGGATAGAGCCCCCGTTTACCATATGGGAGGCCCGGGTTCACATCCCGAGGCCGCCTTGTGAGGGCACGCCGGCCTGAGCGGTGCGGTGGGCCGATGCAGCAACCTCACGGCAGGAAGCGGGTGTGGCGCAATGGATAGAGCACCTGTTTACCATATGAGAGGCCCTGGGTTCGCTTCCCGGCGCCTCCTTGTGAGGGCAGGCCGGCTCACGCGGCACTGTGGGCTGATGCGGCAAAATCTCACAGCAAGGGGGAGATAAGCAGACGCAGAGAAGACACGCAGCGAATGGACACAGCAGCACAAGCAGCAAGGGGGGGATAAATAAATAAATAAATCCTTAAAAAAAATAAAAATAAACATATGCATCTAATAACAGTGCCAAAATAAATGAAGCAAACATTGAAAAAGTTGAAGAGAGAAATAGGCAGCACTGCAATAATAGTTGGGGATTTCAGTACGCCACTTTCAACAGTGTACAGAACACCCAAACATAAAATCAAAAAGGAAATAGAGAACCTGAACAGCACTATAAACCAATGAGATCTAAACAACGTAGATAGAACATTTCACCCAAGAACTGTAGAATACAAATTCTTTTCAAGTGTACACAGATCATTCGCTAGGATAGACCACATGTTAGGGCACAAGATAAGTCCCAACAAATATAAAAATACTGAAATCATAAAATATAATCTCTCTGTCCACAATAAAATGAAGTGAGAAATGAATAACAGAAGAAAAACTGGAAAATTTACAAATATGTGGAAATTAAACAGCACACTCTTAACCAACCAACAGGTTTGAAGAGAATTTAGAAAATATTTAAGAGACAAATGAAAACAAAGACAACACATAACAAAATTTATGGAATGCAGAGAAGGCAGAGCTCAGAGGGAAATTCATAGCTGTGAATGCCTGTATTAAAGTAGAAGATCTCAAGGTAATAACCTAGCTTTACATCTTGAGGAACTAGAAAAAAGAAGAGCAAAGTAAACACAAAGTTAGCAGAAGAAAGGAAATAAGATTAGAGCAGAAGGGAAGCAGATGTAGCTCAAGGAGTTGGGCACCCGCCTACTACATGGGAAGTCCCAGGTTCGGTTCCCGGTGCTTCCTAAAGAAGACAAGCAAGACAGTGAACTGACGCAATGGGTTGGCCCGGCAAGATGATGCAACAAAGAGACACAACAAGCAGGGAGCAGAGGTAGCTCAAGCGATTGGGTACCTCCCTCTCACATTGGAGGTCCTGGGTTCGGTTCCCGGTACCTCCTAAAAAGAAGATGAGCAGACACAGCACACAATGAACAGACACAGAGAGCAGACAGTGAGCACAAACAACAAGAGGATGAGGAGAAATAAATAAGTAAATAAATCTTTTAAAAAAAAGATTAGAGCAGAGATAAAGGAAATAGTGTGTAGAAAAGCAACCAGGAGAATAAACAAAACAAAAGGTTGTTTCTTTGAAAAACATCAAGGAAATTGACATACCTTTAACTAGACTGACAAAAATAAAAAGAGAAAAGAAAAAATAACTGAAATTCAAAAGTAAAATGGGCGGGGCAGATGTGGCTCAAGCAGTTGAGCACTTGCTTCCCATATGGGAGGTCCTGGATTCAATCCTCAGCCCCCAGTACCTCAAAAGAAAAAAAAAATGGTGATATCACTACTGACCTAACAGAAATAAAAAGGGCTATAAGAGAATATTATGAACAATTATACAACACACCAGATATTTTAGAAGAAATGGAAAAATTCCTACAATATATCCATTACCTAAATTGACTTAAAAAGAAATAGAGAATATCAACAAACCTATAAAAAATGCAGATTGAATCAATAATCAAAAACCTTCCACCAAAAAAAATTATATAAATCCAGGGCCAAATGGCTTCCTAATGAATTCTACCAAACATATAAAGACAAATTAATATCATAAACTGTACCACAGTGTGAATATTCTCACTGTCCTGATTTTGTGATAATCAGGGTGGGCTAAACATTTGCTATATTAGAAACCATGCCTGTGTCCCCAGACCTAGTTTTTCTCCCTAGGTCTGGTTTTTAGAATGCTGGTGATAAACTAAGCCTGATTTATTATATGACCATCCTGTATGGGAAATGACTATAACTCTAGGTATCTTTGGTCAACCTTAAGAGATATAGCAGGAGGACGGATGTGACTCAAATGGTTGGGCATCCGTCTCCCATATAGAGGGACCTGGGTTTGATCCCAGGGACCTCCCAGTAAAAATTTTTTTAAAAATAGAAGGTGCGCAGACCGCCAGGCCCTGTGCACTGGTGCGCCGTCAGGCCCCGTGGGCAGGTAAGCCTCCCAGGCCCCACGTGCAGGTGCGCCATCAGGCCCTGCAAGCCACACAGCAAGATAATGATGTAACAGGAGAGTGACAGAAGGGAGAGCCAAGATGAGACGTGCCAAAAAACCAGGAGCTAAGATGGCGCAGGCGGTAGGACGCCTCTCTCCCACATCGGAGTTTCCGAGACTCGAATCCCAGTGAAGGTAGGAGAAGGATGAGAAGAGAGGGCAGGAAACAGAGAGAGAGAGTTGCCCAGCAAATGGATATAAAAACAGCAAAAACAGCAGGGGGCGGGTTAAAAATGGTTAAAAGTAAATAAATAAATAAATCCTTCAAAAAATGTATAGGGGAGAACGATACAGACTATAGTTAGTAGTAATACTTTGACAATGCTCTTTCATAATTTGTTAACAAATGTTTCACAACAGTACAAAGTATTTGTGGTGGGGTGATGTGTAGGAGCCCTGTACGATGTTATACATGTTTGTTTTGAAAGTTCACAGTGTTTATTAAACACTTATTGTTTATGTATGTTCATGTATGAATGATATACTTCAATAAATTGTTTTAAAAAAAAAACAAAACTGTGCCACAGAATTCAAGAGGAGGGCACACTTCCTATTTCATTTTATGAGGCCAGTATTTCTTTGATACCAAAGCCTGGTGTAAAGAAAATAACAGACCAGTTTCCCTTATGAGTATACATGCAAAAATCCTTAACAAAATACTGACACGCCAAATCCTATGGCATAGTAAAATGTTAATGCATCATGGCCAAGTGGAATTCATCCCAGTATTACAAAGATGGTTCTACATACAAAAATCAATGGAATAAACTACATAAATGCAAGGAAGGAAAGAAAAACCACGATTATCTCAATAGATTCAGAAAATGCCTTCAACAAAATCCCACACACTTTCTTGATAAAAATGCTCCAAAAAATATGATTGGAAGGGAACTTTATCATCATGGTAATGACCATTTATGAAAACCCACATCTAACACCATACCTGATGGTGAAAGACTTAAAGCTTTTTCCCTAAGATCAAGAACGAGTCAAGAGTACCTGTTTTCAGAACTGCTGTTCAGTATTGTACTAGAAGTTCTTGCCAGAGCAATTAGGCAAGAAAAAGAAAGAAAATATATCCAAATTGAAAAGGAAGAAAGTAAATCTATCTCTGCTTGTAGATATCATCTTATATATAGAAAGCCAACATAATACAGGAAATTATTTGTGGTAACAAATGTATTCAGCAAAGTGGCAGGGTGCACAATCAAGACATAAAAAAATAATTGTGGGGGGAGTATATGTGCCTCAAGCAGTTGAGCACCTGCCTCCCACATGGGAGGTTCTGGGTTTGGTTCCTAGTGCCTTCTAAAGAAAACAGACAGACAATGAGCTAAAAAAAAAATGCAACAAGCAAACAACAAGCAAAAACAACAAAGCAAACAGAGGAGGGAGCCAGCTTAGGGGGGTGGGACCATTAATAATTTTGTTCTGGTATACTAGCAATGAACAATCTAAAGAGCAAATTAAGAAAGCAATTTCACTTATAATAGCTTCTAAAAGAATAAAATATCCATGATCCATGAATAAACTAAGATACAAAAGACTTGTGTACTGAAAACTGCTGCTGGAAGACATTAAAGAAGACCTGAATAAATGGCAAGACATCCCACGTTTATGGATTGGTAGAGTTAACATTGTTAATATTGTCAATATTACCCAAAGCAATATACAAATTCAATGCAATCCCAATTAAAATTCTAACAGGCTTTTTTTGCAGAAATGTCAAAACCAATCCTGAAATTTATGTGGAATTGCAAGGGGTCCTGAACAGCCAAAGCAATCTTGAAAAAAGAACAGGGTTGAAGGGCTCACAGCTTCCCAATTTCAAACTGTGTTCCAAAGTGATAGTAATCAAAACAGTGTGATGCTGGCACAAAGATAGACAATCAACCAATGGAACAGAATTGAAAGTCCATAAACAGAACCACACATCTATGGCTAATTGATTTTTTTTTTTTTTTTCATTTTAAAAACAATTTATTGAAGTATATCTTTCATACATGAATATACATAAACAGTAAGTATACAGTAAAGGTTGTGAACTTACAGAACAAATATGCATCACATCATACAGGGCTCCCATACAGCACCCATACACAAATACTTTGCATTGTTATGAAGCATTTGTAACAAATTATGAAACAGCATCGCCAAAGTATTACTACTAACTATAGTCCATATCTTACATTTGGTGTATATTTCCCACAACCCATATTATTATTGTTCATAAACCATATAATTTATCTAAAGTGTACAATGGTTGTGCATTCACTACTTCAATCAATATTAGAACATTTTCATTACCCATCAAAAAACAAAAACAAACCACTATCATATCCATTTGTTAGTGCTGCTAATTACAAATCCTATGATGTGCTTTCACCACTTCTATTCATTTCCAAATAATTACAGACAATTTTTTACCAATTCTGCACAGATTAAACCTCAGCTTTCCATTCTCTAACCACATTCTTTTCTCTGGTGACTTGTAGTCTAGCTATTCACTCCAGGGTTTACTCATTATATTTGGTTCTTAATAGGGAAATCATTCAGTATTTGTTCTTTTGTGCTGGCCTTGCTTCATTCAACATAATGTCTTCCATATTCATTCATGTTGCCATGTGCTTCAAGACTTCATTTGTCTTTGATTTGTTTAGGTCTTTGATTTCTTTTAGCAGTATTTTGTAGTTTTTTTGAATACAGATCTTTTACATTCTTGGTTAAATTAATTCCTAGATATTTGAGTCTTTTTGATGTTATTATAAATGGATTTTTTTCTTCCTTTCCTTGCTCATTACTAGTGTATAGAAATGCTACTGATTTTTGCATGTTGATCTTGTATCCTGCCATTTTGCTGAAGTCATTATTAGCTCTAACAGCTTTGTTGGAGATATTTCGGAGTTTTCTAAATATACAATCATGCCATCTGCGATTAGTGAGAGTTTTACATCCTCTTTTCCAATTTGGATGCTTTTTATTTCTTTTTCTTGCCTAATTGCTCTAGCTAGAACTTCAGGCACAATGTTGAATAACAGTGGTGAGAGTGGGCTTCCTTGTCTTGTTCCTGATCTTAGAGGGAAAGCTTTCAACCTCTCCCCATTGAGTATTATGTTGGCTATGGGATTTTCATATACGCGTTTATTATGTTGAGGAACTTTTCCTTCTATACCTGTATTTTAAAGTCTTTTCATCAAGAAAGGGTGCCTGCTACATTTTGTCAAATGCCTTTTCTGCCTTTAACAGGCAAATTGAGATGATCATATGGGTTTTTTCCTTCTATTTGTTAGTGCAAATAGACTGAAAGTGAAAGGTTGGAAAAAGATATTTCATGCGAACAGTAACCAAAATAGAGCAGGGGTAGTTATACTGGTGTCAGACAAAACATGCTTTAAATGCAAAACAGTGATGAGATGCAGAAGGCCATTATACATTAATAAAAGGGACAATCCACCAGGAAGGCATAATAGTCATAAATATCTATGCACCTACCCAAGGTACCCCAAAATACATGAGGCAAACTCTGGCAAAACTGAAAGGAGAAATAAACGGCTCTACAATAGTAGTTAGAGACTTCAACACACCACTCACATCATTAGATAGAACAACTATACAGAAGATCAACAGGGAGACAGAGAACTTAAACAATATTATAAATGAGCTGGACCTAACAGATATACAGAATATCAGTTTCCTCTAGCTAATATGGAATGCTAAATGCATTTGCATATCTGTTTCCATGGTTTAACATTTTAGAGTCCCTGACTTTTGAGGATAGATGAAAATTTGAATGCCCAGATACATTTGCAAAGCCAAATACAGTAGTAAAATTCATTCCCAGATTCTTGATATCCAAGTAATGAATCAGAATATAAAATATTTAATAAATGTAAAGTTGGTTAGATTCAGATTTTGATTCTTTTGCTCTATTTCAATTCATTTATATTTTAAAATCTAGCTTTAGCCAAATGGGCTGCAAGTCACATACAGTAAAGGGTTTTCAACCTTGATTTATCACAAACCTCCCCCACCAATAAACAATTTTTTTAATTCAATGTACCAAATTTTACTACTATCAATTTTCAGCAACATGACCTTGCAAAAGTTATTTTCTAAGATTCTTGTCACTCTAAAACTTTGCATCTTTATGTATTAAAATCCTCTTGAGAATTCATATAAAGAAATTATTTTCTTTCCTAATTATTTAATAAAGATGTTTTTTTGACTCCTTAAGAGTTTAGAGAGAGTTAAAATAATTTAGGAGTTAAGAGATCTGGACTCAGTTAGATTTGTGTAATCAAGTTTATAATACTTAGTAGCTAAATTACTTAACCTTTCTGAATCTTCATTTTCTTATCTATAAAATGACACTGGTACTCACCTCATAATGTTGTTAAAACAAATTTATGTGAAGCACTTACATAGTTCCTGGCACAATAGGGGAAATTATTACTAATATTCATTTAGATTTTGTAGTTTGTTCTTAGTAAAACAGAATCATAGCATTTTAGAGCTTGAAGAAACCCTCAGTGATCATTCAGTTCTTTCATATGACTTCATTAAAGCCCAAAGAGAAGGCAAAAGCTTATTTAAGATCATGTAATAAATTGGTGATGGACTTATAATTAATTAAACCCAGTATTTTGGGGCTTTTGTTGTTACTACTATTGTATCATTTTATTTTGTTCTTTTCACTTCAATTCAGGGATTCTTTCTTTCATCACATTAAAACTATTAAGTTATTTCCATTTTTATCCGTGCAATTCTTTTAGTGCCAGAGTAGGTTGGGATGAATACTTTTTTCCTTTGCTTACCTTACCTAGCTTCCTTCATACCCCAAAAGGATTAATTCACAGTTTTAGATATGAAGTTTTCATGTTCAGCAATATAAAATGAACCTGTGGTCATTTATAGGTTCATATTGACCTCTTACGCTCCTCCTAACTTGCTGTGTCAATGGGCGTTGCTTCCCGCAGTATTGGCGCATGCCTCATGTTTTGAGTGCTTATCAAGTGAAGACCCTCTGGTGCAACCACAAAGTGGTAGTGATTACAATAGGATACCATACTTTTCTTTCTATTCTCTCTTGTGTTGTAGAGCCGACAATTAGAATCTGAAACTGGGACCACTGAGGAGCACAGTCTAAACAAGGAGGCTCGAAAATGGGCCACACGGGTGGCACGTGAACACAAAAACATTGTTCATCAACAACGGGTAAGTATAATAGAAAGTCCTAGGCCATGTTCAGCTTAAGCCAAAGGCCAACCAATTTAAGAAGTTGAGTTTTGATGTGAAAAGTACCCTGTATATGTTTTTCTGTAATATCTCAGCACTTGAAAGGTATGCTGTCAGTTAGCTACATAGCTTGGAAATTCCTAAGCCCTCTGGTAGCAATGTACTAATTCATCTCTTTGTTCTAGAATCGCCTAAGAAAGGCTAGTGATAGTGTGTTATGATATTTTGTACAGTAGAAGAGACATACGTATGTTGACTTGATATAGGCTTTTCTCCCCCAAGACAATTAAAATTTTTGAAGACCTACTTGTAGATTCCATGAAAATGTATCTTCAAGACTAAACTCTATGCTCAAAGAAATTACTTTAGTTGTAGTCATTTTATTCTCTATTTCATTTATCTATACCTATATCCTTTTCTTTCTTTGAAAGCATGACTCAACATTGTCCTGGTTTTCCTTGTCTTTCTGACCTTTCCTACATTCTTCTACATGTTCCTTTTTTTCTGTATCACAATTAAATATTTATGTTCCTTAGGTTTCTCTTCTAGGCTATCTTCTTTTTTTATTCTTTATTCTCACTATAGGCAGTCTCAACCACTTCGTGGTTTCATTTACCAACAAACCAAAAATTAATGTTTCCAACTTTGGGTGTGAGTTCCAAGAGTGAGCAAAGGAGAAACTACAATCAGCCATAGTCTACTCTCTGGCCATAATGGTTCACATAACTCTAACCTGCTAAATATATTTGCCTCATCACCCAAAATCTCCCAAAGCCTGGTGTCAGCCTCCAGCTTGAGATTCAGGGCATCTAACTCAGTTTCAAGTACAGTTGGAGCTTCTAGTGTGCAGCCTTAAATACAGTTAATATCAAAGAAGTTTTGAACTAGAGAGACAGGTTATCTCTCCATCCATATATCCAACAAATAGTGGTTAAATAGACACAGGATAACCTCTGCTGGCACTCTTGTTCACAAATGGGTAAAATGGAAGGTATACAACTGCATAGGTCCATAGAAATTTTGAAATCCATCTAGGCTTATGTTGCCAGATCCTCGTTTAGAGGTCACCCATGGCCTTAACTCTGCACTGTGAATCATCCTTTGGTTTCTATACAATGTAGCCCATATATGTAGCTGAGTAGTTTTCTTAGCCTGCTTCTTGCCCATCCAAAGTTTGAGAGTCCACCACCTCATTTTGTAGTGTTTCTGTCCCTTTAGCTGGCAGTATTTCTACCTGTATAATTCTTTTAAAACTTTGCAGGTTTCCTATGAAACTTATGGGGGTCAATCCATTAGACAAAGGCCACACCCACAAATCTCATCTTAATAAGCCCTTCTCTACCTTTGGCTCCTGGTAAGTCTGCTACGAAACAATGTCCTTAAGAGTCTTAGAAGCCCTATCTGTGGTTTAATGGAGAATGTCTGCAAGGCATGCCCTTAACATCCTTAGAAGACCTTTTATCTATTTGAAAGGGTCATGAGATACCACCTTAAATTTTTCTGAGATCTTACCAAAGGATTTTACAGTCACACTTTCAGCTTCATTTTTTTAAGTCATAATGACAGGGCATTAGATTTAATATTTATCTGGAAATTTTTTCTTAATTTTAGAATTGTTTTTGACCTAGAAATGTTGGGAATAAGAAACAGCTCCTTTATGTTTAACAGTTTACTCTTTAACTTATCTCTTTCTTATCTCATTTTGTTATAGACAGCTAGAAAAAGCCAGGCAGCACCTTCAACATCCTGCCTGGAAATCTCCCTGTCTAGACCATCTGGTTCATTAGGTGTACTTTCTATTTCCCCTGTCACCTCTAATAACAATAATGCCTAATTTTGTAACAACATAACAGCGTCCTTCCTCCAGTTTCTAATAGCAGTTTTTAAGCCCTCATGAACATCATCTTCAGAAGCCAGCAGGCTACCATTACCAGTTTTTTCAAGGCCCTTCCGTCTACTTCCCACACCCTTGTTCTAAAGCCACTGCCACAGTTTTAGATTTTGTTATAGCAGCATACAACTTCCAGGTACCAAAATTTGTCCCAGATGTCCTTTCCTGAAAACAAACCATCCCAAACTTAGTAGAACAAAGCCAAAGAATCATTTATTATCTCTTACAGTTCTAATGATTGTTCTTGCTCAGGGTCTCCCATGTAGTTGTAGTTGTATGTAACATGCTCTGTTAATATTTTTTTTAATGGTCAATTTATTTCCCTGTTTACATAATTATGTTTAAACTTTTAATGTTTGTTTTGTACATAAAATCACCAACTTTCACAGCATGATTATTGTAGCATTATACTGCAAAATATAGAACACACACAGAGATTTTCCCACTAGAATGCTTGACTGTAGTTGAAAGTAATTGTTCAGGGGGATGGATGTGGCTCAAAAGGTTGGGCGTCCATCTTCCATATGGAGGGTCCTGGGTTTGATCCCCACGACCTCCCGGTTAAAAAAAAAAAGAAAAGAAAGTAATTGTTCATATATTAAAAATAGATCTGTGGAGTAGATGTAGCTCAGTGTTTAAGTGCCTGCTTTCAAGGTCCTGGGTTCAATTCCCAGTACCTCCTAAAAAAAAAAAAGATCTGCTTCCTCACTCTGTTGTCAAGGCATGTTGTTTCTTTCTGCTGGGATGTAAAGATAGACAGATTTCAACTCTTCCAGTATAGCAAAAGAAATGATCCAAACTGAAACACAGTGAGAAATAAGACTTTTAAAAAAATGAACAGAGTATCATTGACTCGTTTGGGACAATCATGTGATCTAACATACTTTTAATGGGAGACTGAAAAGAGAAAAAATTATTAGAAATAATCATGCTTGAAATGTTTCCAAATTTAATAAAAACTATAAACCCACAGATCCCAGAAGCTCAACAAATCTCATGCAGGTAAAACAAAATCATCCCAAAACACATCATAATCAATTTATTAAAAAGCAGTTATAAAGAAAAAATCTTAAAAGCATCCAAAGGACACATTATTATCAGAGAAACAAAAGTGAAATTACCACAGATTTCTTGTTCTAAATAATGCAAACCAGAAAACAATGAATGACATCTTTAAATTGCTGGGAAGAAAATTTCACACCACAATTGTATGTCCAATGAAAGTATTATTCAAAAGGAAGGTAAACTAAAAATTTCAAGCTGAAAAACACTGAGAGAATTTGTTGCCAATAGATCTCTACTGTAAGAAAAGTAATAGGAAGTTCTTCAGGCAAAGGAAAGTGAGTCCAAAAATAGATCATACTTGGTCAACTGATTTTCAACAAAGGTGTAACGACTTGTAAAAATGCTAATAATACATTGTAATAAAAATGAATCCAGCTGTATTAAATTCATAACTAATCGGGGTACAAGGATAATTCATCATTTGAAAATCTCTCGGTATAATAAACTTCATTTATAGAGTAAACATGAAAAAGTTTATGATCATTTTCATAATTGCCAAAAAGGCCTTTGAGAAAATTCAGTATGGTTAAAAAATAAAACAAAAATCCCCAGCCAGCTGGATAGAGACTTTTATCTTCCTGAAACTTAGGTCAAATAATATCCTTGATGAGTATATTAGTTTTCTATTGCTACTGTAACAAATTACCACAAATTTAGCAGCCTAAAACACCACCGATTCCTTATCTCACAGTTCTGTAGGTCAGAAGTCCGGGTGGGTTTGGCTAGTTCTTCTGCTCTGGATCTCACAAGGCCAACATCAAAATGTTGACCAGCCTCAGCTCGTATCTAGCTCTTAGAGCTCTGAGGGAAAATCCACTTCCAAGCTCATTCAGGTGTTGTCAGAATCTAGTTCCTTGCAACTGTAGGACTGTGAGGTCCCGGAGCTGGGATCTGCCCTTAACCTCCAAGCGGCCACTCTTCGGTCCTTGCACATGGGCTTCCATAGCTCAGAGTTAGCAATAGTGTATTGAATCCTTCTCACACTTGGAATTCTCTGACTTCCCTTTCTGCCACATCTCTTGTCTCAATCCAGCCAGAGAAACTTCTAGACCTTTAAGGGTTCACATAATTCGATTGGGCCTATTTGGATAATCCAGGATAATCTCGCCATTTTAAAGTCCATAACTCGGGAAGCGGGTGTGGCTCAATCGATAGAGCTCCCGTTTACCATATGGGAGGCCCCGGGTTCGCTTCCCGGGGCCTCCTTGTGAGGGCAGGCCGGCACGCGCAGTGCGGTGGGCTGATGCAGCAGGACCTCACAGCAAGGGGGAGATAAGCAGACACAGAAAAAAACACAGCGAATGGACACAGCAAAACACAAGCAGCAAGGGGGGCATAAATAAATAAATAAATAAATCTTTAAAAATAAATAAATAAATAAAGTCCATAACTCTAATTACATATGCAGATTGCATCTTATATATTCACAGGTTCCAGGGATTGGGTTCTGGACATCTTTGAGGACCACTCTTTCTACTACAATGTTAAACAAGAAAATAATATCCTTCATCACTACAGCTTTTCAGTGTCATGATAAAGGATTTAGTCAATGCAGAAGTGAAAGAAAATAGGAGTTTAAGTATTTGGAAAAGATATGTCATTATTTGTAGATGATATAATTGTCTACCAAAAAATGTCTAAGAGACCCAACTGTCAAGCTATTAGAAGTATTAAGAAAAGTTTAGTAAATAGATGCAAGACTGTATACAAAAATCACTGGTTTTCCTATTAACCAGTAATAGCAGATTTTGAAATGCAGTTGGAAAAAAGCTATTTGCCACAAAAATAAAATACTGATGAATAAACCAGTGGAACATCATTATCCATAAGAACAAATGCATATTCTTTTACCAGAGAACATAAAAGAAAACATGAGTAATTCAAGACATGCAAAAATGCGGATTTTTACCAAATGTATGTGTAATTTCAATGTAATTCCAATCAAACATACAAGATTTTTATAAAGGAACTTGATAAACTGGTTCTAAAATGTATCTTTAATTTTTTTGTAATGTATAAGAATAGCCAAGAAAAACAATAATAAGACACTTGCCTTAGCACACACTGAAACATAAAATAATGACCATAGTAATTAAACTATGGTATCATACAGAAATTAACAACTATATCAGAGAAAGTGATCTGTGTATGTATGGGAATTTAGTGTATTAACCTTATTTGGATACTGATTCAAACTAAGCAACCATAGAAAGACATTTTGGAGGCATTTGGGGAAATACAGTGAATAACTGCATAGTAGAGGTTACCAAGGAATTGTTAAGTCTTATTTGGTTATATATATAAAGAATTTTTCTTATTTTTAAAGACTTTTACTAAAGCATGTAGAGGTAAAATGACATGATAGGTAGAATTCTCTTTAAAATGCTTTAGCAAAGAAATAAAGAAGATAAGTGGTGAAGCAATGGGAGTTCATCCTACTAGTCTTTTTACTTTTTTAAATATATTTGAAATTTTTCATAATAAAATGTTAATGGCATTTCAAATTTTGGGGGAAAGGATTTGGTACTCAATAAATATTAGAGCAATTGGCAGTGTATTTGTGAAAACAGAAAGATTCTTTCCTTCTACCATATACGAAACTAAGTTTCAAAAGAATGAAACACTAAATACTAAACACAATTTTATAAAAAGTTGGAAAAATATAGAATTTTTTTTTATATTACCGATGACTTCTTAAGCAAGACACAAAACCCATGCAGGAAAACTAAAAATTTCTGCAAAATAAAAGAATGTAAAAAACTTAAGAGAAAGGAGAGAGAATGGGAGGAAGTATTTGCAACATAAATAATAAGAAAAGAACAAATATCCAGAAAGTATGTATATTTAAATAATGAATGGTGAAAGGACAAAAAAATTGGAAAATGGAGAGAAGATATGAACTAGCCATTTATAGAAGTAAAAGTACAAATAAGCCAACAACATACGAAATGATGTTCTACCTCTATTAATCAGGGAAATTAATTTTAAAACAATGAAATAGTCATTTTTATATTTCATATTTGAAAAAATTTTAATGACTGGCAAGAGCCAATGTTGCTAAAATACAGAGAAACATATTCTCACATGTAGGTACAACCTTTTCAGGTGCAATTTGGTGGTGCCTATTAAAGTTAAAATGTACAGTTGCCCTTTCTATGTTTTTATCGTAAATAAATATATGTGTTCAAAAAGTCATTGACTAAGTTGTACATTGTGCAGTACTATTTGTTATGTCAAGAAATTTGAAAATTCAAATAGCAAGAGAGTAAGAGTAAATAAAATATGATACAGTTAAACTATTGAATCTATGAATTAATTAAAGTGAATGTGGTCAATCTATTTGTACAGACATAGAAAAGTTTCTTAGATACATTGAGGGGGAAATTAATACTATGTATGTCTCATTTCGTTTTTTGTTTAAACAAAACTATTTGTATTTGTGCAGATATGCATATAAATGTATAAGAAATGGTCTGAAAGAATACATATAAATTGATGGGACAATGGTTATCTTGAGTGGAGGGCATATGGTGGGGTGTGCAGGTACAATGGCGACTTTTGCTGTTTTGTACTATGTACTCTTTTGCAACAATACTCTATATTTATGAAATTTTTTAAAATTAAAAATATGTCAAAAATTGTGCAATCTGAATAAGGTCTGTAGATTGTACCAATGTCAGTTTTCTGGTTTTGATATTGTACTGTATGGTTATATAAATTTTTACCATTGGGGGTTTGGGGGGAAAAGAGTACACAGACTTCTGTACTACTTTTGCAACTTTCTGTGAGTCTATAATTTCTAAATTAAAATTATCTTCAATAAATAATAGAAACAAACTAAAGGTAAATAAAGGAAACCAATTAAAGGTAAATAAAGGAATCATGGCCAGTGGTCACTAAAGTCTTTCGAATTATTTAAATACTATAGACATATAAGGGAAAAAGAGAAAAAGAAAAGAAGGCATAATTATTTTCCTGTTTTCTTCAATAGGTTCTAGATGAGCTGGAATGTCATGGAGTTGCAGTATCAGAGCAAAGCCGAGCAGAACTGGAACAGAAAATAGATGACGCTAGAGAAAATATTCGTAAAGCAGAGGTGAGATGCCAACTGTTTCTCCAAAGACAATGTCATAGCCGTGATATATATTTTTAGAATTCGGTTTTTACACACTGCTTAATTTGAAGGTGACTCAACATCTTCATCTGTGTGCACAGTATTATTTTTCAAGTACTTCTATGTATAAGATAGCACATATAACAAAAAGACATTGCACCTGCTGTGACAAATATATAATATGAAACATTAACAAAAAATTATCTACAATAAAGGCACTAATTTTTAAGTTTTCACAAAATGCATAATAAATAAGTCAAATTAATGGTATAGAAATTTATATAAGTTTAAAGCCTATGAAAATTTCCCCCATTTCCCTAGATCCAAGGGCATGAGCTGGACTTTTAAGAACAGAGGAAAGTTGAGAGGGCAAAAACAGGCTTGCCATCTGCCTCGCCTAGAGAAACTCCATTAATCCCAACTTTGCTTCATTCCTGACACAGCCTGATCTACAGCCTCCACAGCGAGGAGGGCAGGGCATGCAGTGAAGAGCCGTTGTCCTCTCTGAGTTCAGTGTTATGGCTAAACCATACCCTAAGGTGCTGGCCAAGCACTGTTGGCAGGCTGTTGCCTACTTTGAGAGCCATTGACATGTGGTAGAAGTTTTTCCTGTTGTTTCTCCAAACTCTGGAGGAAGCCAGTTTCAGAGCCTTGGTGGAACGATAGTGACTATTTTGAGACAAGTTTCAGAAGTTGTCCAAAGGGTGTGTTCTCTCTTTTATTTTCCACTTCCAGACTCCATCCACAGTGTGACCATCTGGTGCCCTAGCTTAGCCTAACCCTACCAACCCCCAGTAGTAGCAGTAGTTGGTATCAGTCACACAGAATCTGCATTTAGGCTGAATGACGTGTTATTTCCATGAATGTGCAGTACTACCCTGTGTTTGTTAGTTTAAGACTAAAAATATGAAGTGAGATTCCCACAAAAGAATGTCTCGCCTCTCCTAATACCAGTATTTAAGTCTGGAGTCTCAAAGATTGTTTTCTTACCAAATATACGGAATGTGCTAAAACTATGGTGCTAGATCCATTATCTTAGTTTTGAATATCTGTGAAATTTAATTAATCCTGCTATTATCTTAAAATGATCTGTCACTTAATATCCACTTACCATGTAAAAAGAAGAAATAGCCCAGCTGAAATTAGATGACGCATAAGAAGGCATAATTATTGGGGTAGTAATTAAGTGATTGTCATAATGTTATTTTTGAATAGAATAGACTACAAGGGTCTTCAGAGGAACTGACAATAAAGGTTTCTATAAATTGCCTTTTCCTTTCTTCTGCCTATACATCATTTACATTGGGTTTTTCTCTTTCCATTTAATAGTTACATACTTTATTTATTATAAATACTTATACAAAAGGGAGAAAAACGGTTAAAATTTCATTATATCCCTCTAACTTCATGTTTGCTTTTTAACTCCTAATAACATGAGTTTTATAGTTTCCCTTTCTGGTTAATCTGACTTAGCCAGTATTTTCTATCTCATATTTCCGTTCAGTATTGCTAATTAGAATAATAGTGTTTTGTGGCAGTTAATAATAGATTAAAGAAACTTTTTCCATTTATAAGAAATTGAAAATGTAATGACCTGTGCTTTTCTAATTAATCCTTGGCTGATTAATTGGGGCCAAATTCACTAACTGATTATTCAGCAAATACTTATTGAGTACCTACTATGTTCTAGGTACTGATTGAGTATACTAGACAAACAATGATGAACAAACTATTGTTACAATATTGTGATTGCTATGGCTATCACAAGAATATTTATCATAGATGTGGCACGATTTGCAACTCCTAATTCAAGAATTGAAATGAGGCAACAACTGCTTAAACTAAATTTTAATTACAGTTTTCTTAACCTGGTATTTAGGTATTTGAATATTTTGAAATACCTTTTGTCTTACACATAGATATACTTTTCCACCTGACACATCATACCTTTTTAAAAAGTAGCTTGCAAACAAATCAAGAGTTTTAATTCCACCTTTTTGAAGCAGTTCATGACTTATATTGTACTAGGACACAGTCATTTTTTTTTTTGCCCCGGGAAGCGAACCCGGGGTCTCCCGCATGGTAAACGGGGGCTCTGTCTATTGAGCCACACCCGCTTCCTGCTGTGAGGTCTTGCTGCATCAGCCTACCACGCCACGCGGGCTGGCCGGCCTGCCCTCACAAGGAGGCCCCGGGAAGCGAACCCAGGGCCTCCCATATGGTAAACGGGAGCCCCATCCATTGAGCCACACCCGCTTCCCACAGTCATTTTTTATATGTTTAAATTGTACCTTTTATTTGGGTTGAAGAGAGACTGTCCTTTTTTTTTTTTTTAAAGTAAGGTGTTTAACACAAAGAATAAAGTTAGTAGGAGAAATCACAGATACCCAAAAAATTTTAGTAACTCAGATTTGGTGTAAGGTGTGTAGGAAGAACTATGTACCATATGAATCTTTCTGCAAGATTTTAGATATCCTCTATAATCAGAATTGATTTCACATTCCAAAGCCAAAGTCCAATATATATAAAATCTAGTGAATTAACAAAACAAAAGAATCAAATTATTGTCTTTATAAACACATTTTATAGATATCATTTTTCTCATAAGTAAACATCTCAAAAGATGCTATTATACACCAGGAATTCAAAATTCCTGTGTCACCCTTATACCTTAATAACTCAAAAATGGTATTACCTTTGCCATAATTCTATAAGAGAGGTCCAAAAATTTCAGTTGCATAAAATGTCTGATCCCATTATTGCAAGGATAATCAAATGACAAGCGTGAGCCTGTTATAAAAACAAAATTGCCAGTCATGTTATATCCAAATTTACATTGTTTCAGGGCCTGTTTTTGTGGGGTTTCACTGTTCTCTTATAATGTGGTATGTTAGTAAAACCCTCTCTAATCACTTTTTTCAAATCTGTGGAAATTTTTAAATATACAGAAAAGATGAAGAGATAATATAGTAAACATGTATATTCCCAACATCTAGATTCGTTTATTGATATATTGTGATATTGGCTTTATATATGTGTTAGATTGGCCCATTGTTTCTGTTTTGTAAAATATAAGTTAGGTCTACAGGCCTGATTAGAGTCAAGTTAGTATTTTAGGCAGGAATACTTCATAGATGATACTGTTTTTCATCACATCAGGAATCATGTAACATCAACTTATCCTTTTATTAATAATGCTAAAAGTGGTCACTTAATTAAGGTGGTAATACCAGATCTTTCCCCTGTAAAGATTCTTTTTTTCCCCTAGCAACCAGCAAGAACTCTATGGGATAATATATTAGCATCATACAAATGATAATGTTCTGCATTGAATGGCTGTAGCATCCATTGATGATCATTGCCCGGATTATTTTATTGGGGATTGCAAAATTGTCGTTTTCTGATTCTGTGAGTTAGCTTCTATTTACTGACTGGCACTTTTCTCTAAAGAAATTACCCCTATCCAACTGCGAATGAACTCCAGATGTTCATCTTTCTCCTTAATCGTTCTCTTTAATTCCTGATTCTAAGGTAAGGAGTTTATGTAATAGTCACTACCAGTCTTGGTGGCAAATGGATATTTTTCTCTTTCTTGAGTATCGTTATGGCCTTAGGGAATTTTTAAAATCAACTTCATCAAGGTATAATATCCATACAATAAAATGTACCCATTCCATGTGTACCATTCAATAAGCTTTCACAAGTACACACCCCTAAATAACCACCACTGTAATTAGGATATAGAATATTTCTGTTACCCCAGGAAGTTCCATTGTGCCCAGGCAACACCTTATCTGTTTTCTGTCATATAGGTTAGCTTTGCTTATTCTGGCATTTCATTTAAATGAAATCATGGGGTATATACTCTTGTGTCTGATTTTTCTTTCATTCAGTATAATATTTTTAAATACAGTGATTTTTATTTACCCATTTACCTGCTAAGGATATTTGGGTTGTTTCTAGGTTTTTACTATTATGAATAGAGTTTCTGTGAACATTAGTTTACGAGTCTTTGTGTAGACATTTGTTTTGTATGAGAGTTCCAATTCCTTCACCAACATTTGGTATTGTCAATTTTTAATTTTAGGGAAGCGGGTGTGGCTCAGTGGATAGAGCCCCCGTTTACCATATGGGAGGCCCGGGTTCGCATCCCAAGGCCTCCTTGTGAGGGCACGCCGGCCTGAGCGGTGCGGTGGGCTGATGCAGCAACCTCA